>JAHXMU010035867.1:0-13009 GCA_019455685.1 Philornis downsi | reverse complement strand
TTTTTTTTTCTTTTTTTGATGAAATGAAATGTGCATGAGGGTTGTACTAAACCGTTGTAAAATTTCTATGAATTTTGGCACACATTATCCATACATCAGAGTAATTTCTATCCATAATTTGACGCAGACCGCTTCAAATTTATAAGCAGGTTATAGACTGAAAGTTGACTTAAATATTCATTCTCTAAAGTGTTAAAATATTATACGGAAAGAACTCAGCTGGTCGCATGACTCAAAGCTTATTGTATTTATTACTATTTTTTTCACAAATCATAGTAAAAAACGAAAACAAAATTCAAATATCAAGTTTGATTGCTTTCGCCTAATAAAAAATTATCAAAATCAATTGAGAATTGTTGCCCCTAAGCTGATGTCCAGACAAACTCGATGCAAAAATTAATGTTTCCCTTTTTAGTTTCGTAAGATGTGGCTAGAATGTTAATCCTTTCATTAATAATGCAAGGCGACTCATTTTTCAGAAGTAACGAAGATATTTCTATTCAGTATTGTTTGATGTTTCTTCATGAATGACTGAGAGCTATGATCTCTGTGATGTTTAAATGCATGGATTGAATAAAATGGCATTACTTTCTATAAAGCTTATGCAGCTGTTGCAATATTGCGAGAATATCTCAGTCAACAGTTAGTTTCACTCTTTTTTACCAACCGACCATCACTAAACAAGTCACTTCAATGTTTCCCAAAAATTTAGATCCTAAGACACAGTTACGGTTACAATTAAAAAAAAAATAATAATCTATAAGTAAGTGGATTTGATTAGAGGCGTCATAAGTTGGGTCAGGCTGAAGCTTATATACCTAGTCCTGCCATATGTTCTGTTACAAATATAAAACGCGATAAAAAAAACAATATTCATATTGTATTCAAAATTATTTCATTTATTAGAAGACAATATTGGTTATTAAAAAAAAATTGTATTCACTCGAAATGGCCGCCTTTTGCTTTAACACAAGCTTTCAAACGGTGTGGCCATTAGGCTATAGCCGCACGTACGATTTCCATGGAGATCGAGGACGCTGCTCTGGTTAATGCTGTTTTAAGGCTTCCCAAATTTCTGTGGGAAGTCTTGCAAGCCATATTCTCCAATTCTGACCACAAAGCATAATCCAGTGGATTGAGATCTGGACTCCCTGATGGCCAATCTTCTGCTGCTATAAAGCCAGGAATATTGACTCTGAGCCACTCCTGCGTGGTTTTAGCTTCGTGCGCAGGAGCAGAGTCCTGTTGGAAGATCCATCTACGTCCATTGAAAAGGGTATTGGTCAAACCCTTCACAACAACCTGTAACACATCTTTTTGGTAAACGTTTGCACCAGTTTTTACGCCCTTTTCACAGAAATGGAGGTATGTGACTCCATGGTGGGAGATCCCCCACCAAGCCATTACGGAAGAGGGATGATGGCCACGTTGAACCCTTGGAACAACTTTTTTCGCTTCCTTAGATGAAGTGGCATAAATCTTGTCATTTTGTTTGTTGAAAACTTCTTCCACGGTAAAAATTTTCTCATCCGTAAACAGAATGTTTTCATGGCCATTGTCCGCGTGCCACTGCAAAAGTCGCTTGCATCTTTCCAGTCTAATTTTTTTTAGCTGAGGAGTTAGAAGATGCCTCGTGGACCGACGATAGACTTTAATATGCAGATCATCCCGAATCAGCCTAGACATGGATCTGGTTGATATATCCAATTCCTTGGACATGATTTTCTGCTTTCTAAGGGGATTTCTCCGAATTCTTTCACGCACTGCCTTTACTACCGCACTCGCACGGACAACGCGTGGGCGACCACTTTTTGGCCTGTCTTCTACTCCAGACAATTCGCCGAAGCGAGCAATAGCACGATAAACGAACATTCCTGATATTCCGAGTGGTTTTAGCAACTCGAACATTTGGCCAGCACTCTTTCCGCACTTATGCAACGCTATTACGCCGACTCGATTCTCTTTAACGCCCCACTCCATGTTAATAGATTGCAAACTGAAACCAAACTGAGTAGTATTCTTCACTAATCAGTGCATGTGTTTTGAAAAAAAAGTTAACGGTTCTATTCCCGCAAGAAGTTTTGAACGATAAGCGCTGGAAGTTGTGTATACTCGTACATTATTATGGATTGAGATCCATATAACCATGGACGATTTGCCGACTTATAGTCAGATAATTAGACGTACCGAAAAAAGCTTCTGCCATACATAGCATACGAGGTGTGTTCAAAACATAAGGTGAATTTTCATTTTTCTCACAAAATATTTATTTATTCATCAATTTCTATTTTATCTCCTTCAAAGTAGTCCCCCTCAGATATAATACACTTGTGCCAGCGTTTTTTCCAATCCTCTAAGCAGTTTTGATATGCACTTTTTGGTGTGTCCTTGATCTCTTTCAGCGATTCGGTTTTTATCTCCTCAATCGTCACAAAACGCCGTCCTTTCATGGGTCTCTTCAATCGTAGGAACAGGAAAAAGTCGCAGGGGGCCAAATTTGGTGAATGTGGTGGTTGAGGCATGATAACTGTGTTGTTCTTGACCAAATAATCTCTCACAAGCAAAGATAAATGAGCAGGTGCATTATCATGATGCAAAAGCCATGAATTTTTTTTCACAATTCTGGGCATTTTTTCGTATTGCTTTACGCAAACGGCGCATAACTTCAAGGTAATACTTCTTATTTACCGTACGACCCTGTGGTAAGAACTCCTGATGCACTACGTCATGGTAATCGAATAAAACATTGAGCAAAACCTTGACATTTGATCGAATTTGGCGTGTTTGTTTTTGGTCTTGGCTTTCCTGGACTCTTACATAGGGACGATTAGACTGTGGTTTCGATGTCATAACCATACTCGTATAACCATGATTCGTCACCAGTTATGACCCTTTAATCTGGATCATCGTTGACGTTATTCAACAATTTCTGAGCGATGATCATACGACGTTGTTTTTAGTCAAAATTCAACAATTTTGGTACGAACTTCGCTGCCACACGCTTCATGCCAAAAATTTCCGAAAATATTGTAGCCAGCCGATTTGCCGACATCCTCAGCAACTTCTCTAATTGTGAATCGACGATTCTTCATAACAATTTTCTTCACTTTCTCAACATTTTCATTGGTTATTGACGTGCTGAGACGTCCAGAGCACAAATCACTTGTCTTATTTATGCTTCTCACAAACAAACTAAACATGCTGTATGGATAAAACCATCAATATATCTTCGAGACGGGTGTACCAACATAAAAAACAATAATTATCGAAAGTCGAATTTACGTAGCCCGCGAACTGTGAAAATTCGCCTTATTTTTTAAACACACCTCGTATGTATTTGTCTTATTTTTCTGATGGAAGCTGACAGTTTTTGGTATTATTCAATAGCCACGACCGCAACTATAGTGATTCCTTAGAAACTGTAGCTGTTTTTTTTTCTCATATCTATCATAATACCGCCCCATACTGGTTTAAATTAACTTATAAACGCATTAACGTAATTTAGACAAATTCGCACAAAAGTATAGTTGGTTTTCAAAGTTTGTACAAGCAAGACACTTCAAAAGTACCAACCTTTACCGATTGTTGCATTTGTGATTTATCGACTTATCGTCGTTATCATAAGTGGCCGTGTGAAAACTCAGCTTTATAGATATAGATATGGAATTTATCCAATCCAACAACTTGTCGTTTTCTCGTCTTTTTCATCAACTATACAATTTCTTCATCATTTTAAAGGTACTGATGGTGGCAGGTAGTTTGTAGATGCCGGAAAGGTCTATCCAAGATCCTCTACCATTGTACTATTCAGCACTTAAATAAGCGCAACAAGAAGAAATCCATTATTTTTGCATGATATTAAGGGGTCCCGGTGGACTATAATTTTCAAAAAATCGATTTTTTTTGATATTTCGAAAGTATAGGCTTTTAAGAATATACTGTCAAAGGATATTCCCAGTATTTTTACTCTTTTGGTTTTGTCAAAAAAAACCTATTCAACCGAATCGTCTGAAATTTTAATATGTTGTTCACAACATCAGTGGCTATCGCCCGTACTAGAATCATATTATTATTTCAATTATTTCGTATTTTTCTGATTAAAAAACTGAAAAAACCCGATTTTTAGAGTGTTAAATTCAAAACCGCACCATTTTGGCAAAAAAAAGAATAATTTATTCTATTATGGGACATAGCTGCAGTTATACTGATTAATAATTTTTTTGATTTTTGAGTTTCATATAAATATAAGAGCCAAAATGGACAACACCGTCCAGGTCCAATTTTTCGGGAGGGTCAACTTCAGTGCCATTTTTAAGATTATTAAAATTAAAAAATCTTTTTTTTTTCATTTTTGTGTGTGAAAGATTTTAAATGAAAAGCCTAACAAAATTTAAATATCATTTTCATTTTCTTTTATTGTAAAAAAAATTCCTGAAAATACCATAAATTTTCGAGCTCTAACCCACCGGGACCCCTTAAGGGCTTTATTTAGCATAATTAGAGTAGCCCGATAAGCACCGTTCTATTCGATAACTTACCGAAGAAAATTCCTTTTGCATATTGGCAAAAAAAAAAAAAAAAATTAGGACCAATCGATTTCTCAAGCTTCTCTTGGGGCAAATTTTTCACCAGCAAAATCGTTCGCCATTGATGGTGACCGATGGTAATTATTTGATGCCTGGTCCGGACTTTCTATTGGCCAAATCTAAGCAAATCTAGGCGATTGCTTTCTTCTAGTTGTTGACAGTACAGATTCGAATTAAAAGTTTGGCCATAGAAGAGTAGCTTATAGTAGATGATTTTCAGACAATTCTACCAAATATACAGCAAACCCTTCCTGGCTGTCAATTCTGCTTTGGGCGTCGTTTGCGCCAGCTCATCGCGATTCGATCATGGCCGTTTCAACTTGACGTTGTTGTAAATGACCCACCTTCTATCAACAACCTTCTATTAACAGCGGTCAAAATTGGATTGATTTTATTTTGGTTCAGCAAGGATTCGCTGATGGGTGAAATTCAGTTCATGAGATTTTTTGCGTTAACTCGTTTGGCAACCATACACCGATTCTCTTTTTGTATCCGGCCTTATTCAAGTGGTTTCAAAGTACTGACGTTTGTATTGAAACTGCTAATCCTACCGACATTCTTCTACTGCTAACCGGAAGAAAACTTGTAGTCAGTTTTTGCATTCTGATTTGGTCATAATATTACGGCATATTTAATTTGAATTTTAGGAAATTAATTCAGTATTATGCAAAAATTTTGGAAAGGCTTCCAAAGGATATTAAAAGATATTCGTTCGCCAACTTTTTGTGAACTTGTAGGGACTTGCTAGAATTTCTATACATGCTATCACACGGCAAACCGACTTGATCGTTAGTCTTTTACTAAATTTACTTGTGACTAAAATCGATATCTACTAAAGAAGATTTACCTAAATGGTCAATCGTAAATCTTCATATTAATTTCCTTTATTGTTACAAACCAAATATGTGCTGAGCCACCATGTGCTCTCACAAAAATACAAGTGTGACCGACACGAGCCTTTAGCACTTCAGCAACATATGGCCGTTTCACTTTCTAAATTGGAATTTACCAATTTACCAATGTGTTTTATACTGACTCATCATTAGATTGCGTCAAAACTAATTTTCATCTTTTATAAATTGCAAATAAGTCGAAACATTCTAAGGATTCTTTCCCCAAAAAAAAAAACACACCATATGTGCCTCTGGTTGACCGATCATAAAGACAGCATCAGAACACCATTTATGATATCAAGTGTGCGCATGCGCGCTCTTTTTCAAGGAAGCACGCAAAATCAATGGACGCGCTCTATGATAAGGATCCCATAAGCAATTGATTGCGTTGTGTTGCCGCATGTGCCGCATACAATTTACAAATTATTGAAATTTGTTTTTCAGTTCGTTTTCATTGGAACAAATTTCCATTTCATTTCATTAGCAGGAGGCAACACAATGGAAAGTAAAAATATCGACAGTAAACAACTGCTGTTGTTATTTCTGCCATTAAGAAATCTGACAGGCCATCATTAGTTACTGACGCAGTAGAATTCGTCTCCCTCTAGCGCAGACTCTATAGCTAACTAAACTGACTGACAACTGGCACACTTTGCTGGAGCACCGTGATGATCTTGATCTTGAGGTGCATTCCAGTACTTTGAAGTTTGATGATTATCAAAATGGTTTGTTGTGTTTCAAAACAAATTGCAATAAACTACACATAAGGAAACTATAAAAGAATTGTGGTGATGCTTTAAGGATTTCCGTGGCAAAAATTTTCACTTTTTATTCAACAACAGCAACAGATGTTAGATGTTTGTCTCGTACACGTGATGCACCTCGATGATTGGATTGGATTGGATGTACTCGTATTGTGGTTGCTTTTGATAGTCCTTGTCAAAGAATTTCAAGGACTGCAATATGGTTTGTCGTCGTCTGAGCGACTTGACAGCGATCATTCTACGTCAAACATGTGACACGACGTGCACTCTGTCATTGATGGTAATTGTGAGCAAATTCCGAGGTTTAATAAAATTCAGAATTTATAGCATTTTCTTCCTCTCGTGATGGGATGTTTCGGTGCTGAGTTTTCGTTTGTCATAACAAAAGAGAAGTCATTTTATTGCAACCGGAAACATTCAGTAAAGTTTTTTATTGTCCAAATGTAAGCTGTCACGTGTGTCAAAGTTACAATCAGTCTTTTAATTAGTATCGATTTCATTGTACTGAAGTTTGTGGTGAAATTATCGATAACAATTTTGAATAATATTGTTATGAAAACTAAAAAAATTTACTGTTTATGCTATTAATTTGGAAAATTAGGATATATTTCAAATATTTGCATTAACATGCTATGATAGTGCACATATAAGATAAGAGGTGTGTTCAAAAAACAAGGCGAATTTTCATTTTTCTGAAAAAATATTTATTTATTCATCAATTTCTATTTTATCTCCTTCAAAGTAGTCCCCTCAGATGTAATACACTTGTACCAGCGTTATTTCTAATCCTCGAAGCAGTTCTGAAATGCAATTTTTGGTATGTCTTTGGGCTCTCTCAGCGATTCAATTTTTATCTCCTCAATCGTCGCAAAGCGCCGTTCTTTTCTTGGGTCTCTTCATTCTTGGGAACATGAAAAAGTCGCAGGAGGCCAAATCCGGTGAATACGGTGACTGAGGCATGATAAAAGTGTTGTTTTGGCCAAATAATCTCTCACAAGCAATGATGAGTGAGCAGGTGCATTATCATGATGCAAAAGCCATGAATTTTTTTCACAGTTCTGGGCGTTTTTTTCGTATTGCTTCACGCAAACGGCGCATAACTTGAAGGTGGTACTCCTTATTTACCGTACGACCTTGTGGTAAAAACTCCTGATGCACTACGCCCAGGTAATGGAAGAAAACAGTGAGCAAAACATTGACATTTGATCGAACTTGGCGTGCTTTTTTTGGTCTTGGCTCTCTCTCCATTGGGACGATTGGGCTTTGGTTTCGATGTCATAACCATACGAATACACCAATGATTCGTCACCAGTTATGATCCTTTTAAGCAAATCTGGATCATCGTTGACGTTATTCAACAATTCCTGAGCGATGCTCATGCGACGCCGTTTTTGGTCAAAATTCAGCAATTTTGGAACGAACTTCGCTGCCACACGTTTCATGCCCAAAATTTCCGAAAAGATTGCATGGCATGAGCCAACCAATATGCCGACATCCTCAGCAACTTCTCTAATTGTGATTCGACGATTCTCTATAACAATTTTCTTCACTTTCTCAACATTTTCATGGGTTGTTGGTGTGCTGGGACGTCCAGAGCGGGCGCCGTCATTCACATCTTCTCGACCTTCTGTGAAAACTTTTTTTTGACTTTTTTTTAACTCAGAGTACTCTCACCGTATGCTTCTATCAACATTTCAAGTGTTTTTGAGCAATTACTTCCATTTTTTACACAAAATTTGATGCAACTTCTTTGGTCCATTTTTTCGAAAGCAGAAAATCGTCGAGCACGCAAAACACTTGTCTTATTTAGGCCTCTCACAAACAAACTAAACATGTTATATGGATAAAAGCGTCAACATATCTTCGAGGCGACTGTATCAACATAGAAAAAACAATAATAATCGAAAGTCGAATGTACGTAGCCCGCGAAATTTGAAAATTCGTCATATTTTTTTAACACACCTCGTATAGTAAAAATATATCCGTTATATTGGCTTATATTGAAGGTTTTGTTTTAGCATATTTGGAGTCATCCGAATTGGATCAAATACCCACTGTTTTGATCGATAACTTGCTGCCGTTGCAAAGGTAATTCCATTATGTATGAAACACTCGTCCCTATTGGCAAAATACTGAGGCAATCGACTTTCACAAACTTCTCTCGAGGCGAATTGTACACCAGCAAAATAATTTGTTGTAGACTGGAACAGGTGGTAATCACTTGGAGCCAGGTCTGAACTATAAGATGTGTGCATAAGAATGTCCCAACCAATGTCCCAACTTCTGGCGAGCTACTATACATCCGTGTGGCCTATCGCTCTCTTGATGGAACGGAATTCCTCTTCTTCTGACCAAAGTTGGTTGCATCTGACGTTTATTTGCAATAAACGTTCTCATTAAGAGTTTAGCCGTAGCTCATAGCAGACGATTCCTTGCCCACCAACTACACAGTAAAACCTTCTTGACCGTCTATACTGAGTAGACCAACATTTGCGGCGACTCACAGCGCTTGCACGATGAGCACTTCAACTCGACGTTGTCGTAAATGATCCACTTATCACCTGTAGCCAGCATCCGGGTCAAAAGTGGATAGATTTTATTATGGTTCATTAGCGATTCGATGATGGGAATTTGATCCATAATTATATTTTTGCATTAACTCATTTAGCACTAATACATCGAGTTTCTTTTTGTATCCAGCCTTATTCAAATGGTTCCAAATGGTTTGTTGTGCAATGTTTTGCTCCTGGGCAATCGAGACAGCGCTTCCATGTTCCACGATAGCGGAATATTCGTCGTGTCACGGAATATTCCATATTCAATGCGCGACGATCGTTCGCATGATCGCGGATTCCGTCCCGCACAGAGCCACCTACCATTATTTGAGCGGCTGTCACCTCAACGTGTCTGACGAACACTTTTAGTAGTCAAGTGAATACTTCTCAAACCGTGGCGTTCGAAACCGCCGTTAAACTATAGGTTCCATTGAGTGAGTCTAAAAATATTAGGTGCGCAACAAAGTTTTTTTTTTTTTTTTAAATAAAACTTTATTATGAAAACATGTTTACAAATGATTCATTGAAAGTATTGCTCGTCGCTAGCTACTATTTTTTCCAATTTTTCTGGCAAAGCTCGAATTCCGTCATGGTAAAAACTGTTCAAATTTTGAGGCTATCCATGAATATAGCCATTCCTTGATGTCGTCATATGAGTGGAACTGCTGGTCAGCCAGATCGTATGCTATCGAACGGAACAAGTGATAATTTTACGGTCCAATAACTGGAAAATATGGCGGAAGGGGTAAGAATTTCCATTTTAGCGTTTTCAGGTGGGTTTTAATGGGCTTGGCCATGTGAGGCCGAGCGTTGTCAAGCTGAAGAATTACTTTTTCGTGCTTCTCCGTGTATTGCGGGCGTTTCTCGCCCAAAGTTTGGCTCAATCGCATTAATTGAAGTCGATGCCGATCCCCAGTGATGGCTTCGCTTGATTTCGACAGCTCGTAATAAACAACACCGACCTGGTCCCACCAATTACACAGTATAACCTTCGCAGCGTAAATATTTGGCAGAGCCGATGATATAGAAGTATGACCAGGCAGCTCCATGACTTTGTTTCTCTTTGGATTGCTGTAATGAATCCATTTTTCATCACGCGTTACAATACGATGAAGGAAACCCTTCCTTTTTTGTCGCTGAGGCAATTGCTCACAGGCGAAAAAACGACTCTCGACGTCTCTTGGCTTCAACTCATAAGGAACCCAAGTTCCTTGTTTTTGAATCTTTCTCGACGCTTGCAATCGCTTGGAAATGGCTTGGCTTGGGTAACTCCTAATATTGAAGCAAGCTCTATCTGCGTTTACCACGGATCCACATCAAGCGACACCATCAATTTAGTGTCTTCTTGGGGTTTTCGTCTTCCTTCAGGCGAATGGTCGTCAACATCAAAATCACCGTTCTTAAAGCGACGGAATCAATCTCGACAAGTTGTTTCACTTGAAGCACCATCTCCTTAAACGTTTTGAAGCTCTCGATGAGCTTCAGCCGCCGTTTTCTTCGATTGAAAGAAGAAAATCTATACTTCCCGCATATGACGATTATTTGGCACAAAACCGTTCATATTCACACAACCAAAAGAATATGACGTCAAAAGAAAATCACTATTGTGCCGAGGCGGTATGTTTGCCATATGCCTAAGTTTGGCTTATAACGAATTGGTTTACAACTGGCGCCCCCTATTGGCAAACAGCGGGAACTTAGGTGCGCACCCAATAGAACGCGTGTAAGCTCACCGAATGCGTGAAGATCGCCCATGTCTCATTCATGAGATACAAGGGAGAGGATGTAAATTTATTTCCTTGGTATTGAATCGTGGTAAAGATTTTGGTAGGAAACAACTGCCAGTGTGAAAATAATAAATGACACAAAACATTTTAGTATTTGAATTGCTTTGGAGATGGAATCGAATCCAATCGAATCCGTATTTAATTGAATTGGATTAAAAGTCGGAGGTGTAATCTAGGCTTGACAATTTAGTATAAATAAAATCGGAAGGAATTGAGTTTGCAGTTTTATGAAATTATCTTGATGTAACAATTCTATCAAAGAGAGAGAGAGAGAGAGAGAGAGAGAGAGAGAGAGAGGACAAATAACTAAAAACAGAAGTACTTTTATTGGAGAATCTTCCAGGGACAGAAGATTTAAAATAAATCATAACACTGAAAGTAATCTTAAGCAATCTGTACAATCAGCTTAACAACTATCGGCACTCCACATTTTACTTATTTCATACCAAACAATAGCAAATTAGCGACAGCATTAAGAAAATGTGTAAGACATTTAAATTACCTCTCGTTTGACGCTAACCGACACTCGTAAAATCCAGATCAGTTAATATAATCTTCTGTAATATGATGAAATCAGCACTGACATTAATGCTCTATTACAATGTAGGCGCATGCGTCTCCTATAGTACTGACAGCCTTGGCTACATCTTCTTTTGTTCCTCCTGTCTCTTAGATGGACACAAATAAATGAACTAATTATTCGACTAATTAGTTAAGAAACTTAAGTTAACTACACTTAAGTACATAAATACGCATAAATCCTCAACATAATGTCTTAAATCAAATGTTCTCTTATGCCGAAGGATATCTGTTCTCATTCCCTGTTTTGTGATCAGCAGTGCAAGTAGGAATTTGAAATCTGCTCTCATAAATGTGGATATTTTAAGGATAATACGGAAAATCTGATTTATTATATTAACAGCATTTAGGAGCTGATTGTTTTAAACTACTTTCGACTCGTAAGCATTAAGGACAAACTCTCACATGCATTACAATACATTAGAACTTTATGCAAATGTCTTTAAAAGCGAATGCGACATGGAGGCAACGGCGGCGTTTACTGCTTATCAGCCTAAATTTCCGTTGATATTTATGTATTGTTTAGTGGAGGGAGTGATTTTATACGTATGACCCATTTTGCTGTAAGCAATGTTTGTTTCCGACTATCGGTTGTTGTTTGACTTAAGCCCAGGATAATCTTGTGTGCGTGAGACGACTCACTGTGTGTGTGTGTGTGTGTGTGTGTTTGTGTTGTATGGGCACATCCCCAGCAAATATACTCGTATGTACACAGCACGCAAACATTATAAAGGACAATTTAGCCATTAATTCCTGCTCTAATTGTTCTACATTTTGCCGGGTTTCTTACATTTACCAGGGCAGGGTGAGGGATAGGAGACATCAAAGGCAATCGGATTTCAGCCATTTTTATTTTGTCAGTTTCTTTTTTATTTTGATTTTGTTATACTTTTTGGTCATTGTTTCGAGGTTTGGGTAGAGTACTTTCCTCACAGCAGTTGTTGTACGAGTACGTGTGTGAATGTGAATTTGATTTTTGATATCGACAAAGGAGAACGATTTTCGGGCAATTACTGTTGATCCGGTTTAACCACAATAATTAGTTTTTATCTTCTTATAGTCCTAAATTGTCTTTGGGCGGCTTGTTGTGATGTTTTTCACCAAATATTATTCTCCATTGGTGTACTCTGTACTGAGACGCCGAGTAGCAGCCACATAAATGTGAACAGTAAATTAAACAGTTTGATTCCGTTTTGTAAGAACTTTAAGGCAAAAAGTTCTCTCAACGGGAATACAGTACGAATTCGATTATTGCAATTACAGAAATACAGAGCGACTGGAAATCAGTAGCAATAATCAAGATGACAAATTCTCTTATTACATTTTAGGCAAGCTTAGTTAATCACCAACAAAGTAAATAACGCATTACGTCATGAGTAAACTTCTCTTTATGTAATGAACACGATTTAGAACAAATAGATATGATTGACTAGATAAATTCCTTTTATTTTTAGAAATATTACGTTTGGAAACATGTTTTACTAGAGCGGCAAAACAGTTCAAAAGAAAACAGAACTTGATTTGAATGGAATTTCTGGTGTCCACACAGAAAAAAAAAAACAAAAGAAAAAATACTCGTTCTGAGTCTGGGTTTAAAAGAACACACCCAAAATAAGTATGCCAAATCGAAATACTACTAAATTTTACTTAAAGCGTGCATTTCAAACCTAAATTGATAACATTCTACCGCGCTAACCACTTTTAAAATGTTTGGACCTTGCCATTATGTACGAAATAATAAGGGTGTTCCAACAAGAAGGCAATATTTAAATGACTGATGCAGCAATTGAATTGTTTCTCTGACTGTATGACATGTGGCGCCGTCTTGTTCAAACCACATGCCCT
>JAHXMU010035861.1:0-13004 GCA_019455685.1 Philornis downsi | reverse complement strand
TTTTTTTTTCTTTTTTTGATGAAATGAAATGTGCATGAGGGTTGTACTAAACCGTTGTAAAATTTCTATGAATTTTGGCACACATTATCCATACATCAAAGTAATTTCTATCCATAATTTGACGCAGACCGCTTCAAATTTATAAGCAGGTTATAGACTGAAAGTTGACTTAAATATTCATTCTCTGAAGTGATAAAATATTAAACGGAAAGAACTCAGCTGGTCGCATGACTCAAAGCTTATTGTATTTATTACTATTTTTTTCACAAATCATAGTAAAAAACGAAAACAAAATTCAAATATCAAGTTTGATTGCTTTCGCCTAATAAAAAATTATCAAAATCAATTGAGAATTGTTGCCCCTAAGCTGATATCCAGACAAACTCGATGCAAAAATTAATGTTTCCCTTTGTAGTTTCGTAAGATGTGGCTAGAATGTTAATCCTTTCATTAATAATGCAAGGTGACTCATTTTTCAGAAGTAACGAAGATATTTCTATTCAGTATTGTTTGATGTTTCTTCATGAATGACTGAGAGCTATGATCTCTGTGATGTTTGAATGGATGGATTGAATAAAATGGCATTACTTTCTATAAAGCTTATGCAGCTGTTGCAATATTGCGAGAATATCTCAGTCAACAGTTAGTTTCACTCTTTTTTACCAACCGACCATCACTAAACAAGTCACTTCAATGTTTCCCAAAAATTTAGATACTAAGACACAGTTACGGTTACAATTAAAAAAAAAATAATAATAATGTATAAGTAAGTGGATTTGATTAGAGGCGTCATAAGTTGGGTCAGGCTGAAGCTTATATACCTAGTCCTGCCATATGTTCTGTTACAAATATAAAACGCGATAAAAAAAACAATATTCATATTGTATTCAAAATTATTTCATTTATTAGAAGACAATATTGGTTATTAAAAAAAAATTGTATTCACTCGAAATGGCCGCCTTTTGCTTTAACACAAGCTTTCAAACGGTGTGGCCATTAGGCTATAGCCGCACGTACGATTTCCATGGAGATCGAGGACGCTGCTCTGGTTAATGCTGTATTAAGGCTTCCCGAATTTCTGTGGGAAGTCTTGCAAGCCATATTCTCCAATTCTGACCACAAAGCATAATCCAGTGGATTGAGATCTGGACTCCCTGATGGCCAATCTTCTGCTGCTATAAAGCCAGGAATATTGACTCTGAGCCACTCCTGCGTGGTTTTAGCTTCGTGCGCAGGAGCAGAGTCCTGTTGGAAGATCCATCTACGTCCATTGAAAAGGGTATTGGTCAAACCCTTCACAACACCCTCTAACACATCTTTTTGGTAAACCTTTGCACCAGTTTTTACGCCCTTTTCACAGAAATGGAGGGATGTGACACCATGGTGGGAGACCCCCCACCAAACCATTACGGAAGAGGGATGATGGCCACGTTGAACCCTTGGAACAACTTTTTTCGCTTCCTTAGATGAAGTGGCATAAATCTTGTCATTTTGTTTGTTGAAAACTTCTTCCACGGTAAAAATTTTCTCATCCGTAAACAGAAAGTTTTCATGGCCATTGTCCGCGTGCCACTGCAAAAGTCGTTTGCATCTTTCCAGTCTAATTTTTTTTAGCTGAGGAGTTAGAAGATGCCCCGTGGACCGACGATAGACTTTCATATGCAGATCATCCCGAATCAGCCTAGACATGGATCTGGTTGATATATCCAATTCCTTGGACATGATTTTCTGCTTTCTAAGGGGATTTCTCCGAATTCTTTCACGCACTGCCTTTACTACCGCACTCGCACGGACAACGCGCGGGCGACCACTTTTTGGCCTGTCTTCTACTCCAGACAATTCGCTGAAGCGAGCAATAGCACGATAAACGAACATTCCTGATATTCCGAGTGGTTTTAGCAACTCGAAAATTTGGCCAGCACTCTTTCCGCACTTATGCAACGCTATTACGCCGACTCGATTCTCTTTAACGCCCCACTCCATGTTAATAGATTGCAAACTGAAACCAAACTGAGTAGTATTCTTCACTAATCAGTGCATGTGTTTTGAAAAAAAAGTTAACGGTTCTATTCCCGCAAGAAGTTTTGAACGATAAGCGCTGGAAGTTGTGTATACTCGTACATTATTATGGATTGAGATCCATATAACCATGGACGATTTGCCGACTTATAGTCAGATAATTAGACGTACCGAAAAAAGCTTCTGCCATACATAGCATACGAGGTGTGTTCAAAACATAAGGTGAATTTTCATTTTTCTCTCAAAATATTTATTTATTCATCAATTTCTATTTTATCTCCTTCAAAGTAGTCCCCCTCAGATATAATACACTTGTGCCAGCGTTTTTTCCAATCCTCTAAGCAGTTTTGATATGCACTTTTTGGTGTGTCCTTGATCTCTTTCAGCGATTCGGTTTTTATCTCCTCAATCGTCGCAAAACGCCATCCTTTCATGGGTCTCTTCAATCGTAGGAACAGGAAAAAGTCGCAGGGGGCCAAATTTGGTGAATGTGGTGGTTGAGGCATGATAACTGTGTTGTTCTTGACCAAATAATCTCTCACCAGCAAAGATAAATGAGCAGGTGCATTATCATGATGCAAAAGCCATGAATTTTTTTCACAATTCTGGGCATTTTTTTGTATTGCTTTACGCAAACGGCGCATAACTTCAAGGTAATACTTCTTATTTACCGTACGACCCTGTGGTAAGAACTCCTGATGCACTACGTCATGGTAATCGAATAAAACATTGAGCAAAACCTTGACATTTGATCGAATTTGGCGTGCTTTTTTTGGTCTTGGCTTTCCTGGACTCTTCCATAGGGACGATTAGACTGTGGTTTCGATGTCATAACCTTACTCGTATACCCATGATTCGTCACCAGTTATGACCCTTTAATCTGGATCATCGTTGACGTTATTCAACAATTTCTGAGCGATGATCATACGACGTTGTTTTTAGTCAAAATTCAACAATTTTGGAACGAACTTCGCTGCCACACGCTTCATGCCAAAAATTTCTGAAAATATTGTAGCCAGCCGATATGCCGACATCCTCAGCAACTTCTCTAGTTGTGAATCGACGATTCTCCATAACAATTTTCTTCACTTTCTCAACATTTTCATTGGTTATTGACGTGCTGAGACGTCCAGAGCGCAAATCACTTGTCTTATTTATGCTTCTCACAAACAAACTAAACATGCTATGTGGATGAAACCATCAACATATCTTCGAGACGGGTGTACCAATATAAAAAACAATAATTATCGAAAGTCGAATTTACGTAGCCCGCGAACTTTGAAAATTCGTCCTATTTTTTAAACACACCTCGTATGTATTTGTCTTATTTTTCTGATGGAAGCTGACAGTTTTTGGTATTATTCAATAGCCACGACCGCAACTATAGTGATTCCTTAGAAACTGTGGCTGTTTTTTTCCTCAGATCTATCATAATACCGCCCCATACTGGTTTAAATTAACTTATAAACGCATTAACGTAATTTAGACAAATTCGCACAAAAGTATAGTTGGTTTTCAAAGTTTGTACAAGCAAGACACTTCAAAAGTACCAACCTTTACCGATTGTTGCATTTGTGATTTATCGCCTTATCGTCGTTATCATAAGTGGCCGTGTGAAAACTCAGCTTTATAGATATAGATATGAAATTTATCCAATCCATCAACTTGACGTTTTCTCGTCTTTTTCATCAACTATACAATTTCTTCATCATTTTAAAGGTACTGATGGTGGAAGGTAGTTTGTAGATGCCGAAAAGGTCTATCCAAGATCCTCTACCATTGTACTATTCAGCACTTAAATAAGCGCAACAAGAAGAAATCCATTATTTTTGCATGATATTAAGGGGTCCCGGTGGACTATAATTTTAAAAAAATCGATTTTTTTTGATATTTCGAAAGTATAGGCTTTTAAGAATATACTGTCAAAGGATATTCCCAGTATTTTTACTCTTTTGGTTTTGTCAAAAAAAACCTATTCAACCGAATCGTCTGAAATTTTAATATGTTGTTCACAACATCAGTGGCTATCGCCCGTACTAGAATCATATTATTATTTCAATTATTTCGTATTTTTCTGATTAAAAAACTGAAAAAACCCGATTTTTAGAGTGTTAAATTCAAAACCGCACCATTTTGGCAAAAAAAAGAATAATTTATTCTATTATGGGACATAGCTGCAGTTATACTGATTAATAATTTTTTTGATTTTTGAGTTTCATATAAATATAAGAGCCAAAATGGACAACACCGTCCAGGTCCAATTTTTCGGGAGGGTCAACTTCAGTGCCATTTTTAAGATTATTAAAATTAAAAAATCTTTTTTTTTTCATTTTTGTGTGTGAAAGATTTTAAATGAAAAGCCTAACAAAATTTAAATATCATTTTCATTTTCTTTTATTGTAAAAAAAATTCCTGAAAATACCATAAATTTTCGAGCTCTAACCCACCGGGACCCCTTAAGGGCTTTATTTAGCATAATTAGAGTAGCCCGATAAGCACCGTTCTATTCGATAACTTACCGAAGAAAATTCCTTTTGCATATTGGCAAAAAAAAAAAAAAAAATTAGGACCAATCGATTTCTCAAGCTTCTCTTGGGGCAAATTTTTCACCAGCAAAATCGTTCGCCATTGATGGTGACCGATGGTAATTATTTGATGCCTGGTCCGGACTTTCTATTGGCCAAATCTGAGCAAATCTAGGCGATTGCTTTCTTCTAGTTGTTGACAGTACAGATTCGAATTAAAAGTTTGGCCATAGAAGAGTAGCTTATAGTAGATGATTTTCAGGCAATTCTACCAAATATACAGCAAACCCTTCCTGGCTGTCAATTCTGCTTTGGGCGTCGTTTGCGCCAGCTCATCGCGATTCGATCATGGCCGTTTCAACTTGACATTGTTGTAAATGACCCACCTTCTATCAACAACCTTCTATTAACAGCGGTCAAAATTGAATGATTTTATTTTGGTTCAGCAAGGATTCGCTGATGGGTGAAATTCAGTTCATGAGATTTTTTGCGTTAACTCGTTTGGCAGCCATACACCGATTCTCTTTTTGTATCCGGCCTTATTCAAGTGGTTTCAAAGTACTGACGTTTGTATTAAAACTGCTAATCCTACCGACATTCTACTGCTGCTAACCGGAAGAAAACTTGTAGTCAGTTTTTGCATTCTGATTTGGTCATAATATTACGGCATATTTAATTTGAATTTTAGGAAATTAATTCAGTATTATGCAAAAATTTTGGAAAGGCTTCCAAAGGATATTAAAAGATAGTCGTTCGCCAACTTTTTGTGAACTTGTAGGGACTTGCTAGAATTTCTATACATGCTATCACATAGCAAACCGACTTGATCTTTAGTCTTTTACTAAATTTACTTGTGACTATAATCGATATCTACTAAAGAAGATTTACCTAAATGGTCAATCGTAAATCTTCATATTAATTTCCTTTATTGTTACAAACCAAATATGTGCTGAGCCACCATGTGCTCTCACAAAAGTACAAGTGTGACCGACACGAGCCTTTAGCACTTCAGCAACATATGGCCGTTTCACTTTCGAAATTGGAATTTACCAATTTACCAATGCGTTTTATACTGACTCATCATTAGATTGCGTCAAAACTACTTTTCATCTTTTATAAATTGCAAATAAGTCGAAACATTCTAAGGATTCTTTCCCCAAAAAAAAAAACACACCATATGTGCCTCTGGTTGACCGATCATAAAGACAGCATCAGAACACCATTTATGATATCAAGTGTGCGCATGCGCGCTCTTTTTCAAGGAAGCACGCAAAATCAATGGACGCGCTCTATGATAAGGATCCCATAAGCAATTGATTGCGTTGTGTTGCCGCATGTGCCGCATACAATTTACAAATTATTGAAATTTGTTTTTCAGTTCGTTTTCATTGGAACAAATTTCCATTTCATTTCATTAGCAGGAGGCAACACAATGGAAAGTAAAAATATCGACAGTAAACAACTGCTGTTGTTATTTCTGCCATTAAGAAATCTGACAGGCCATCATTAGTTACTGACGCAGTAGAATTCGTCTCCCTCTAGCGCAGACTCTATAGCTAACTAAACTGACTGACAACTGGCACACTTTGCTGGAGCACCGTGATGATCTTGATCTTGAGGTGCATTCCAGTACTTTGAAGTTTGATGATTATCAAAATGGTTTGTTGTGTTTCAAAACAAATTGCAATAAACTACACATAAGGAAACTATAAAAGAATTGTGGTGATGCTTTAAGGATTTCCGTGGCAAAAATTTTCACTTTTTATTCAACAACAGCAACAGATGTTAGATGTTTGTCTCGTACACGTGATGCACCTCGATGATTGGATTGGATTGGATGTACTCGTATTGTGGTTGCTTTTGATAGTCCTTGTCAAAGAATTTCAAGGACTGCAATATGGTTTGTCGTCGTCTGAGCGACTTGACAGCGATCATTCTACGTCAAACATGTGACACGACGTGCACTCTGTCATTGATGGTAATTGTGAGCAAATTCCGAGGTTTAATAAAATTCAGAATTTATAGCATTTTCTTCCTCTCGTGATGGGATGTTTCGGTGCTGAGTTTTCGTTTGTCATAACAAAAGAGAAGTCATTTTATTGCAACCGGAAACATTCAGTAAAGTTTTTTATTGTCCAAATGTAAGCTGTCACGTGTGTCAAAGTTACAATCAGTCTTTTAATTAGTATCGATTTCATTGTACTGAAGTTTGTGGTGAAATTATCGATAACAATTTTGAATAATATTGTTATGAAAACTAAAAAAATTTACTGTTTATGCTATTAATTTGGAAAATTAGGATATATTTCAAATATTTGCATTAACATGCTATGATAGTGCACATATAAGATAAGAGGAGTGTTCAAAAAACAAGGCGAATTTTCATTTTTCTGAAAAAATATTTATTTATTCATCAATTTCTATTTTATCTCCTTCAAAGTAGTCCCCTCAGATGTAATACACTTGTACCAGCGTTATTTCTAATCCTCGAAGCAGTTCTGAAATGCAATTTTTGGTATGTCTTTGGGCTCTCTCAGCGATTCAATTTTTATCTCCTCAATCGTCGCAAAGCGCCGTTCTTTTCTTGGGTCTCTTCATTCTTGGGAACATGAAAAAGTCGCAGGAGGCCAAATCCGGTGAATACGGTGACTGAGGCATGATAAAAGTGTTGTTTTGGCCAAATAATCTCTCACAAGCAATGATGAGTGAGCAGGTGCATTATCATGATGCAAAAGCCATGAATTTTTTTCACAGTTCTGGGCGTTTTTTTCGTATTGCTTCACGCAAACGGCGCATAACTTGAAGGTGGTACTCCTTATTTACCGTACGACCTTGTGGTAAAAACTCCTGATGCACTACGCCCAGGTAATGGAAGAAAACAGTGAGCAAAACATTGACATTTGATCGAACTTGGCGTGCTTTTTTTGGTCTTGGCTCTCTCTCCATTGGGACGATTGGGCTTTGGTTTCGATGTCATAACCATACGAATACACCAATGATTCGTCACCAGTTATGATCCTTTTAAGCAAATCTGGATCATCGTTGACGTTATTCAACAATTCCTGAGCGATGCTCATGCGACGCCGTTTTTGGTCAAAATTCAGCAATTTTGGAACGAACTTCGCTGCCACACGTTTCATGCCCAAAATTTCCGAAAAGATTGCATGGCATGAGCCAACCAATATGCCGACATCCTCAGCAACTTCTCTAATTGTGATTCGACGATTCTCTATAACAATTTTCTTCACTTTCTCAACATTTTCATGGGTTGTTGGTGTGCTGGGACGTCCAGAGCGGGCGCCGTCATTCACATCTTCTCGACCTTCTGTGAAAACTTTTTTTTGACTTTTTTTTAACTCAGAGTACTCTCACCGTATGCTTCTATCAACATTTCAAGTGTTTTTGAGCAATTACTTCCATTTTTTACACAAAATTTGATGCAACTTCTTTGGTCCATTTTTTCGAAAGCAGAAAATCGTCGAGCACGCAAAACACTTGTCTTATTTAGGCCTCTCACAAACAAACTAAACATGTTATATGGATAAAAGCGTCAACATATCTTCGAGGCGACTGTATCAACATAGAAAAAACAATAATAATCGAAAGTCGAATGTACGTAGCCCGCGAAATTTGAAAATTCGTCATATTTTTTTAACACACCTCGTATAGTAAAAATATATCCGTTATATTGGCTTATATTGAAGGTTTTGTTTTAGCATATTTGGAGTCATCCGAATTGGATCAAATACCCACTGTTTTGATCGATAACTTGCTGCCGTTGCAAAGGTAATTCCATTATGTATGAAACACTCGTCCCTATTGGCAAAATACTGGGGCAATCGACTTTCACAAACTTCTCTCGAGGCGAATTGTACACCAGCAAAATAATTTGTTGTAGACTGGAACAGGTGGTAATCACTTGGAGCCAGGTCTGAACTATAAGATGTGTGCATAAGAATGTCCCAACCAATGTCCCAACTTCTGGCGAGCTACTATACATCCGTGTGGCCTATCGCTCTCTTGATGGAACGGAATTCCTCTTCTTCTGACCAAAGTTGGTTGCATCTGACGTTTATTTGCAATAAACGTTCTCATTAAGAGTTTAGCCGTAGCTCATAGCAGACGATTCCCTGCCCACCAACTACACAGTAAAACCTTCTTGACCGTCTATACTGAGTAGACCAACATTTGCGGCGACTCACAGCGCTTGCACGATGAGCACTTCAACTCGACGTTGTCGTAAATGATCCACTTATCACCTGTAGCCAGCATCCGGGTCAAAAGTGGATAGATTTTATTATGGTTCATTAGCGATTCGATGATGGGAATTTGATCCATAATTATATTTTTGCATTAACTCATTTAGCACTAATACATCGAGTTTCTTTTTGTATCCAGCCTTATTCAAATGGTTCCAAATGGTTTGTTGTGCAATGTTTTGCTCCTGGGCAATCGAGACAGCGCTTCCATGTTCCACGATAGCGGAATATTCGTCGTGTCACGGAATATTCCATATTCAATGCGCGACGATCGTTCGCATGATCGCGGATTCCGTCCCGCACAGAGCCACCTACCATTATTTGAGCGGCTGTCACCTCAACGTGTCTGACGAACACTTTTAGTAGTCAAGTGAATACTTCTCAAACCGTGGCGTTCGAAACCGCCGTTAAACTATAGGTTCCATTGAGTGAGTCTAAAAATATTAGGTGCGCAACAAAGTTTTTTTTTTTTTTTTAAATAAAACTTTATTATGAAAACATGTTTACAAATGATTCATTGAAAGTATTGCTCGTCGCTAGCTACTATTTTTTCCAATTTTTCTGGCAAAGCTCGAATTCCGTCATGGTAAAAACTGTTCAAATTTTGAGGCTATCCATGAATATAGCCATTCCTTGATGTCGTCATATGAGTGGAACTGCTGGTCAGCCAGATCGTATGCTATCGAACGGAACAAGTGATAATTTTACGGTCCAATAACTGGAAAATATGGCGGAAGGGGTAAGAATTTCCATTTTAGCGTTTTCAGGTGGGTTTTAATGGGCTTGGCCATGTGAGGCCGAGCGTTGTCAAGCTGAAGAATTACTTTTTCGTGCTTCTCCGTGTATTGCGGGCGTTTCTCGCCCAAAGTTTGGCTCAATCGCATTAATTGAAGTCGATGCCGATCCCCAGTGATGGCTTCGCTTGATTTCGACAGCTCGTAATAAACAACACCGACCTGGTCCCACCAATTACACAGTATAACCTTCGCAGCGTAAATATTTGGCAGAGCCGATGATATAGAAGTATGACCAGGCAGCTCCATGACTTTGTTTCTCTTTGGATTGCTGTAATGAATCCATTTTTCATCACGCGTTACAATACGATGAAGGAAACCCTTCCTTTTTTGTCGCTGAGGCAATTGCTCACAGGCGAAAAAACGACTCTCGACGTCTCTTGGCTTCAACTCATAAGGAACCCAAGTTCCTTGTTTTTGAATCTTTCTCGACGCTTGCAATCGCTTGGAAATGGCTTGGCTTGGGTAACTCCTAATATTGAAGCAAGCTCTATCTGCGTTTACCACGGATCCACATCAAGCGACACCATCAATTTAGTGTCTTCTTGGGGTTTTCGTCTTCCTTCAGGCGAATGGTCGTCAACATCAAAATCACCGTTCTTAAAGCGACGGAATCAATCTCGACAAGTTGTTTCACTTGAAGCACCATCTCCTTAAACGTTTTGAAGCTCTCGATGAGCTTCAGCCGCCGTTTTCTTCGATTGAAAGAAGAAAATCTATACTTCCCGCATATGACGATTATTTGGCACAAAACCGTTCATATTTACACAACCAAAAGAATATGACGTCAAAAGAAAATCACTATTGTGCCGAGGCGGTATGTTTGCCATATGCCTAAGTTTGGCTTATAACGAATTGGTTTACAACTGGCGCCCCCTATTGGCAAACAGCGGGAACTTAGGTGCGCACCCAATAGAACGCGTGTAAGCTCACCGAATGCGTGAAGATCGCCCATGTCTCATTCATGAGATACAAGGGAGAGGATGTAAATTTATTTCCTTGGTATTGAATCGTGGTAAAGATTTTGGTAGGAAACAACTGCCAGTGTGAAAATAATAAATGACACAAAACATTTTAGTATTTGAATTGCTTTGGAGATGGAATCGAATCCAATCGAATCCGTATTTAATTGAATTGGATTAAAAGTCGGAGGTGTAATCTAGGCTTGACAATTTAGTATAAATAAAATCGGAAGGAATTGAGTTTGCAGTTTTATGAAATTATCTTGATGTAACAATTCTATCAAAGAGAGAGAGAGAGAGAGAGAGAGAGAGAGAGAGAGAGGACAAATAACTAAAAACAGAAGTACTTTTATTGGAGAATCTTCCAGGGACAGAAGATTTAAAATAAATCATAACACTGAAAGTAATCTTAAGCAATCTGTACAATCAGCTTAACAACTATCGGCACTCCACATTTTACTTATTTCATACCAAACAATAGCAAATTAGCGACAGCATTAAGAAAATGTGTAAGACATTTAAATTACCTCTCGTTTGACGCTAACCGACACTCGTAAAATCCAGATCAGTTAATATAATCTTCTGTAATATGATGAAATCAGCACTGACATTAATGCTCTATTACAATGTAGGCGCATGCGTCTCCTATAGTACTGACAGCCTTGGCTACATCTTCTTTTGTTCCTCCTGTCTCTTAGATGGACACAAATAAATGAACTAATTATTCGACTAATTAGTTAAGAAACTTAAGTTAACTACACTTAAGTACATAAATACGCATAAATCCTCAACATAATGTCTTAAATCAAATGTTCTCTTATGCCGAAGGATATCTGTTCTCATTCCTTGTCTTGTGATCAGCAGTGCAAGTAGGAATTTGAAATCTGCTCTCATAAATGTGGATATTTTAAGGATAATACGGAAAATCTGATTTATTATATTAACAGCATTTAGGAGCTGATTGTTTTAAACTACTTTCGACTCGTAAGCATTAAGGACAAACTCTCACATGCATTACAATACATTAGAACTTTATGCAAATGTCTTTAAAAGCGAATGCGACATGGAGGCAACGGCGGCGTTTACTGCTTATCAGCCTAAATTTCCGTTGATATTTATGTATTGTTTGGTGGAGGGAGTGATTTTATACGTATGACCCATTTTGCTGTAAGCAATGTTTGTTTCCGACTATCGGTTGTTGTTTGACTTAAGCCCAGGATAATCTTGTGTGCGTGAGACGACTCACTGTGTGTGTGTGTGTGTGTTTGTGTTGTATGGGCACATCCCCAGCAAATATACTCGTATGTACACAGCACGCAAACATTATAAAGGACAATTTAGCCATTAATTCCTGCTCTAATTGTTCTACATTTTGCCGGGTTTCTTACATTTACCAGGGCAGGGTGAGGGATAGGGGACATCAAAGGCAATCGGATTTCAGCCATTTTTATTTTGTCAGTTTCTTTTTTATTTTGATTTTGTTATACTTTTTGGTCATTGTTTCGAGGTTTTTGGGTAGAGTACTTTCCTCACAGCAGTTGTTGTACGAGTACGTGTGTGAATGTGAATTTAATTTTTGATATCGACAAAGGAGAACGATTTTCGGGCAATTACTGCTGATCCGGTTTAACCACAATAATTAGTTTTTATCTTCTTATAGTCCTAAATTGTCTTTGGGCGGCTTGTTGTGATGTTTTTCACCAAATATTATTCTCCATTGGTGTACTCTGTACTGAGACGCCGAGTAGCAGCCACATAAATGTGAACAGTAAATTAAACAGTTTGATTCCGTTTTGTAAGAACTTTAAGGCAAAAAGTTCTCTCAACGGGAATACAGTACGAATTCGATTATTGCAATTACAGAAATACAGAGCGACTGGAAATCAGTAGCAATAATCAAGATGACAAATTCTCTTATTACATTTTAGGCAAGCTTAGTTAATCACCAACAAAGTAAATAACGCATTACGTCATGAGTAAACTTCTCTTTATGTAATGAACACGATTTAGAACAAATAGATATGATTGACTAGATAAATTCCTTTTATTTTTAGAAATATTACGTTTGGAAACATGTTTTACTAGAGCGGCAAAACAGTTCAAAAGAAAACAGAACTTGATTTGAATGGAATTTCTGGTGTCCACACAGAAAAAAAAAAACAAAAGAAAAAATACTCGTTCTGAGTCTGGGTTTAAAAGAACACACCCAAAATAAGTATGCCAAATCGAAATACTACTAAATTTTACTTAAAGCGTGCATTTCAAACCTAAATTGATAACATTCTACCGCGCTAACCACTTTTAAAATGTTTGGACCTTGCCATTATGTACGAAATAATAAGGGTGTTCCAACAAGAAGGCAATATTTAAATGACTGATGCAGCAATTGAATTGTTTCTCTGACTGTATGACATGTGGCGCCGTCTTGTTCAAACCACATGCCCT
>JAHXMU010035860.1:0-14537 GCA_019455685.1 Philornis downsi | reverse complement strand
CTACTAGCAAACAGTAACAATTGTTCAAATATCAAACAATGACACTTCGAATGGCGACAAATTTAAATCCTGCGTTCTTGTTGGGACACCCTTTATAAGGAGACAGTCGAAAATGTCATAGGAAGATCTGCCGCTATTTTCAGTGCCTCTGACTGAACCCTTTGCAAAGATTTTAATCCTCCACTTTTCCTATATCCATATACAACAGTCAAGTAATTGAAATTGCTTTAGATCAACGCCTTATACACCAATAATTTAGTATTTCGGTCAATTCCATTCTTGAATTTATATAACAATCCGAGAGCTTGCGCTGACTTTATTTTCAAGTGTTGAATGTGACGATCCCAAGAAAGGTTACTTTGAAGGTATAACCCTAAGTATTTAATAGTATTGACTTCTGCAACTTCTTTGCCATCGACATGGACAACTAAATTCCTGCTGTTTTAATTAAATTAATTGTTTAAATTAATAATTGTAAAATTGTAGTGTCAGTATTGACTGTTTTACAGTATTGCCAGTATACGATAAAAAAAACAAGACATGATAGCCCAAATTGTACGCCAGATTTGAACTCAAGCACACCCAGATTAGTTAAAAAACATGCCTCGTTCCTATTGTAAATTCTTTTTCACATTTGTAGTTCAGTGTTATTTGCATTTTATATTGTTTTATAAACCACTGTTCCACTTGCACATCATAAAAATATTTACGAGTATTGATTTACTAAAATAAAAACCAATAAACTATTGAAATTTATATTTTAAATCTTAACAAAAAAAAAAAAAAAATTCTTCTAGGAAATTCTTATAACTTCCTTCATATTATTCATGCGCAGGAGAATGCGATGTGGTTGGTGATTGTCCAGGTTTCAAGAGAAACCTGATTTAAAGGTTTACAACACTTCGTCTATCATTCCCTCTGTGCAATCAAACCTCAAAACGTTTTGATCGTATTTCACAAATCAATAAAGTTATTAGTAAGACATCAGTAATGTAATAGTTGGTGGTAACAACACAAATCCCCCGCAACAACAATTGCACTCCTCTCCCCCACTCACTACACGCTTATACATTCCACAAGGGAACTTGGTTCCCATCACAGATCAATTGATAAATTATGTCCGTATAATAGCAACAACAACAACAGCAACCAAAAACAACAACCGAGACTTGTTTTCCGTATTCCCGAATATTGTAAATGCGGACTGTGAATCCGTTCCGTTCAATGATAAGGATCTTGTCGTACAAATATAGTTGCATCTTCTCGTATTGAATAGAGCTGGAAGATTAGCTATCATGGTGGTGGTGTGATATGCCTGCTGGTGGTGGTGGTGGTTTTGGTAAGAGAAGAAGAAGTGTACCTAATATATCGTCTTTAGATTATAAACTATAACTGTTTTTTTTTTTTTATTCTATCCTTTACAGGGCACATTTTCATTGCCTCACTTGGAGGGAATATCATATTCTAGGCCGCTGACGCTGGCCGTCTGTACTTTTGTCATATCATTCATAATTCACTTTCACTGCTTTGGTTTTTACAGGGAAATCATCTGTATGTGTGTGTGTGTGTGTTGGCCAGATTTATGATCTTACCAAGTATTTTATGATTAGAGCGCTCTTGATCGTGCAACTGTTAGGAGTGAGAAGTTTTGCAATGGATATCAAATTCAACTTCATTGACGTTTAAACATATCTGGCGTTACCAGCATAAATCCGGTAGGGTAGGAGTTTATATCTCTGAGGATATCTTTACACGTGTATTGGTTTTATTAAATGGTGTCTTATCGATTGTGTCGATCATCATGTTTTCTTTGGTGTTTGGAGAGTCAGTTGACATTTACGATTACGTCTCAATTTCTTCCTTCTCAGCTTTGTTGGCCTCCACGGAAATTTGTTTACGGATGAGGCTAATTTAATATTACGGTAGCGTTCTGCTGATCGTTCGCTACGAAGGGGGTGTTAAAGGTTTCAGTAGGAAGTTGTTAAACATAGTTAGGATAGGTGAGATTACCAGGAATAGGGATCCTATTTAAATGAATACCAAGAATAAGGGAAAACGTTTTTGATGTTGACTGTGTTAAGTAGGTGTATTATTTTGAAATATTTTTTTTTTTACAAAAAGAAAATGTTAAAAATAAAATCATTTTGGAGCCTATTTTAATGCGGGAGATGTACTGCGACATAACAGATAAAACGACATTAGCTAATGGTTGACGGCCAATTTTAAGAAACTGTTCGACCACATTTCTTATATGGCAGTTTTCCAGCTTTGATGGTAAAGTTTCAAAAATATACATTCTGTCAAAAAAAGGAAGGGGTTATTAGTAAAACACTAAGTTGTTATTATTCATTCAAATTGAATGTATCACCTTCAAAGTGTGCCCTTTTTGCCCAAAACTTCCTCAAAAATTGCATGGCATGAGCCAACCGATATGCCGACATCCTCAGCAACTTCTCCAATTGTGATTCGAGGATTCTCCATAACAATTTTTTTCACTTTCTCAATATTTTCATCGGATGTTGTTGTGCTGGGGCGTCCAGAGGGAGAGTCGTCCTTCACATTTTCTCGACCTTCTGTAAAAAGCTGGTACCACTTGTAAACATTTCTTTGATTCAGAGTACTCTCACCATATGCCGGCCACCGTCAACATTTCATGTATTTTTGAGCACTTAATTCCATTTTTTACACAAAATTTGGTGCAACTTCTTCGATCCATTTTTTTCGATAGCAGAAAATCGCCGAACATCGCAAAACACTTGTCTTATTTATGCCTCTCACAAACAAACCAAACATGCTATATGGATAAAACCGTCAACATATCTTCGAGACGAGTGTACGAACAATAATAAAAAAAAAAATATTCAGAAGTCGAATGTACGTAGCCCGCGAAATTTGAAAATCCACTTTATTTTTTTAACACATCTCGTACTTATGAGTCGATAGGATGTAATTTGTGACAGTTTCTTTCCAGGTTTTGAGATCATTACTATTTCAGACAGTTCCCATGATCGAGGAAAGTATCCAATGCGGAGTATAGCATTAACTATAAATAAAACTAATTCGAGAATATTGTCGGGGACTTCTAAGATCATTTATTTATTCATTTTCAATGAGAGAACCCTTTCCTTTATGAGGGATAGACTACTTTTCATGGGATTTGTGACCATGGGGCTAATGATTGTTGGATTCATACTAGAGATTGTATTGTTAGGAGTAAATACTTCTTCCAGATGATCAACAAATTCTTTCACTTTTTCATCGCTACTTAATGGAAAATACCATTTCAGTTTGACGGTTTGATCTATCATAAAATCTCTACTGAAAAAAAGAACCACTAAGTAGACCATCCATTACAAATCTTCATGTGATGATGCAGTGGAAAAGGGGTTCTGGTAGTAGGTATATCTTACTCTTTAACCCCTTGGGACATTGACCTATTAGTGGATTGTGGTCTTGATAAAATCTGCAGGGGTCCATCATCATATAGATGATTTCGCGTTATTTATCTTCTTTGTGTTTTCATTGCCAGTCTCAAGCAATTTGTGGGTGAATTTGGCAATTACTCTTCCAGAGTCGTCGCTGCTAACTATGGATTTGATTTTCGCTATCTTCAACTTACTCAACTAACAGTCCGAAATGCATAAATTGAGATCAAAATTGTATTCGTGCCATTAACATGAAGACTGAAATATATTGTCGCATTTTGTGCGGCTTTTAATTCTGCGGTAAATTTCAATTCAATTACAATTGTACTCGAAATGAGATAGTACTACAAGTGCCTCATTATTTTGAAAATCCCTTATCAAGCGGCAATTTTGCTTTTGAAGCATCATCAACCTCAACGATTAGTGCTAACAACATAATTAGTCGTTGACCACATTTCAATGACTGTCGACAGTTAAAACTACTATGGCGTAGATACTCGTACAACGTCACATAGTTTGCGTTGAGAGCGCCTGACATACAGACAAGAGAGAGAGAGAGCAAAAGGTGGCCGGTCGGTTGAACATAACATTATAAATAATTCGATACGATTATTAGAATTAGTCAGGACTGAAAAATTGTGTGATTACGGGAAGGATTGGCGGCGACTTTCAATAAACACAAATTAACTCATACAAAATTGATATCATTCCTGTTTCGCTTTCTTGCAATGCTGGCGCCTTCTTTTTTTTTAAATTGAGTGTAGAGACCAATCACGTTAAGGGAACACTTAGAATATTCCGTAAAATTCGTCAGGAATTGTAGGAGCGTTTAACAAACTCATAAATCAGGCACAGCTGTATTAAACATCAGAGTGTAGATGATGTTTATGTAGCTTTTTGTTTGTTATAAAAAGTAAATTGTTATAATATCAATCACAGGGCTGGGAGTTACACCATTCCATTGAGGAAGAAGTATTAGGCATCTTAAAACGATATTCCACTCAAAACTTTCTGTGATGATTGTGTTGTGACCATCCATATCTTTGGCTAACTGAACGATTTTTTGGTACCCTGAGTCGAGTAAACGTCTTCTGATCTTAACAACAAATGTCTACGGGTTGTATTCGAAGTCTTAAGTTTGAGATTGAAAATTAGCAAAGTCGATAGTCTGCCGCTGGTAGCTGCCTTACCAAGATGTAGAATGGGTATAGGGTACCCGTCGGGAACTACTTTGTTTTGCCGCCATTTTGGTAAACATAATCTTGACAGCTCATAGTTGGCAGTCATGAAGCAGAGACGTGGCAAATTTATTAGGGAAAAATATTCGTTAAACCAACGTGTTTTAACTGTTAAAACATTTTATTAAAATCAACCATCGAGAAAATTACGTGAAATTTTTGGGAGAAACAATGTGTCAACAAGACGCACTATTTATCGTGTAGTGAATGATTTCGAAAAAACAAAGTCTGTAGCTGATAGTGCCAAACATGGACCACAACTTTCTGCAAGATCGACTGAAAACATTACTGCTGCTCAAGAAAGTGTTCAAAACAATCCATCAACAGCAATTCGAAGCCGTGCTCAGGAGCCTGGTCTTCAAAGAACAACTTTGGCCACAATTTTGCACAAGGATTTGCATTTGTTTCCATTTAAGATTCAGTTGACACAAGAGCGTAATTTCACGTTTCGGCGAAACCATGCGATTTGACGCCGTTAGACTTTTTTGTGCGGCTACGTCAAATACCGTATTTACGCGGATAATCCCCAAACGTTGGAGCATTTGCAACCCAACATTCGTCAAGTTATTGCCGAGATGCCGACCGAAATGTGCGAAAAAGTGGTCAAAAATTACCTTAAAAGGATCCACCGCTGTAACCAATTCAGAGGCGGTCACTTAAATTACATTAAATTTCAAACATAATGGCAAAGCCCAAGCATTATAGTGAAATTAAAGTTTCATCGAAATTATAGCTTTATGCGTATTTTATTTCAAAACCAAGAAAATGGATATCCCGTTCCTTTTCAAAAAATAGCAAATTATAATTTTTTGAGGAAAAATTTAATTTTCATACTTTAAAAGCTTTTTTGACCCTCTCCTCGGCTTTAATTTGGCCGTAATTAAAAATTTATAATTACCAACACTGACACTGGCCAAATTGCGCCGTTTCCCCTTTTTTTCTTATACAAACCTAAGCCTTACGTTTAATACTCAAAGAAATAAATTTCCTTTATTGTTTCTCTTTTGACGACCAAAAATAAAAGAGTAAAAGAGAGGATCTATTTTTTGCAATTCCAACGTTCTCCATTTGTCGGTGTTCTCTATCATGTTTCACACCAAATTTCATATACATATTTCGATGGTCGTCCCCTCAGTCTAATCAGAATTTTGGGCATAGTGCGTGTAATTTGGCATCAGCTCCATAAAATTAATTAATTTGTCGGGATAAATTGCTTAAAATTGCATCGAATGTGTTATAGAATGAATAAAGTGTCAACGTTTAATGTTTGTTGTGAAATTAGTATATAAAAGTTGAACTATCGTCATAAAAATCGGAATACAATCGTGATTCGAGTTAAACACATCGGTCGTGTCGGTTAATGTTTCTATTCGTAAAGAAATTCCATTTCGGAGGGCACTTGTGCGAGTGACAATAAAATTCATACATCATATAGGTAAGTGTGTGTGTGTATATATTGCTAAATATTTGATGTGTTGAATAGTTGTTGTTGCCTGCCGTTTTAAGGCACAGTAAATTCTACTTGTTCTCGAGTTCCTATCTGGTTTATTCATATAGTCAGTGGAATAACGGTTATTTCTAATGTATTAATGTGTTGTTGTAAGAGGGAATTTTCTACATTTATTTTCTCTTTATGTATTGATCAAATGCAAATGCGAAGCGATTATACCTCCGTTACTTAGAAATTCCTTAGGTACTGGTTGTAGAAAAAACTTTTTGCTCTTTGTTCGCGAATACTGTTAGTGAACTTGGAGAAGTGGGGCAAAAAAGTTATAAGGGTACTAAAGTTGGTACTATTGTACTCTTTGGATACTCTTTGATACTCAGAAGTAGTGTAATATCCACGCGACGCATTAATACTATTCCGTTGGAATGATGCGATTAGAACTTACATCCGTTGCTTGCTTATTTTTACGAAGCAATGTTTGTCCTACCTTTAAGTATTTGCGTGATTTTTACGTAAAAAAAAGTATGCACAATTTTTTTTTATAATAAAAATATTTTGTCACTTGTGGCATTTGTACTTCATAGAGAATCCAATATTTTACAGTCGTTAATGAAGGAGAAGACTGTCAGATTAGAACCTAGCTCGGCTTTAATATTAGTTGGTCTGAGACCTTTCAAATGGAGATATTGAATTACACGAATGAATTCTCATGAATTCATTGAGATCGTTTATTTTTGATTTCTCAAATAAAAATACCAAATAACGCGACGCCTTGAAGCTTAAAACGTATATTTTATAAGGTTGCTACTTCTGAACGTTATAATTTTTTTCACACTACTGGCACCATCTGTACGTCATCTATATGCCGGCTGATTTTTGAGATCGCCCTCTATATTGCTGTACTGTGGTTGTTACCAAAATAGGTTCTAATGTTGTCATATTTGTGTCCAATGCGAGGTTAAACAACTTTGCTGCTTTATGATATAGTTAAGCTGTTTCTTTAGAAACGATAAATATTCATTTACTCGAAATGCTTTCATTATGTTATATTTTTTAAAGAACTTCCCCTTGTTTTGCTGGATTTAAAAATTTTCTTATGGATGCTACAGTTTGTCTACCTCAAATGATCTACATTTTTAGCACTTCACTTGAATATAAATGACAAATATTTTCCATATAAACTGTCAGCTGAGACTTTAATTATTTGCTTTCTTTCGTTTATTAACTTCTTACCGCCAAATTGGTCCTTTGCTCGATGGATATCATCGCTCGCCTTATCATACACGTATTTGTGACACGCCTGTGGGTATCGCCCGTTGTGATCATTCGGTCACAGTGATTTCAGTCATCCTCTCTTCAATTCCTTTCCAATAACTTTGTGTTAACATCTCTCTTTTTGTGGGTATTTTCAACACTCGCTCTTATGATGGTTGCACGCAAACATCATCGTCTTACGTTTTGCCAAGAGGAGGCGTTTTAACAACTCGCTTTTGTTGATGGTCCTTGGGTGCGTTAAAGTGATTTAATGCCATTTTATATCTTTCGCTGGGCTATTGTCTGCTCAGGTGAATCCTGGTTGATGCCATGATGCCAGGGATTTTGAGAATGGTTTTGGATATTGTGCAACATGTTGCATCTTTGTCTCTGTATATTCATTCTGTTGTCGTGTTGTTGTGTTAATTACATGTTAATTGTGGCATTGTTTGTCGCTGTGCTGGGCTTGAAAGAAGTTTCCTCTTAATTAAAACTCAATAGTGGCTGCTAGCGCTTGTTGTGTTGCGTTGCATTTAAGCCAGGGTGTTTGCAGTTGTAAATTATTTTTTATGGTTTATTATGATTTTATTAAAGAGGTCAAAGTGTATCAGCGGAACCAAATGACTCTGCGGTAGGTAAAAGATGATAAAATCAATTTAAAATGTTGGTGGTTTTAATAACAGCAGGAGGCGTGTGGATTCCCATATGAGGAGAAATTTATGTGAGAATTTATGAAAAGGGTGTGAAAATCAAAGATTTTAGTTTCTCAAACTATAGTAATATCTAATATAGACATAAACGTGTTGATATGCATGTTACTTTCGGACAAAGATGTTACTTTTATTTTGGAAAATTGAAATATATGGCCTATTTTGTACGACGGGCAACTTTTCTTTTTAGTAGAAATTATTGAAACAAAGTTATTTCTAGCGCATTGGAAAGGTAATGAACTGACATCTATTATATGCGGCAAATCGCTCATTTTCAACACAATTTAGTATGGCATGGTAGATTTGTTTAATCTATCCTGCAGTGCTTACCAATATGGGGGAAATTCTTATTGTTAGTGAATTTACAAGTATTCTGTTTTTAGATTCAGTTTAGCGACAATTCCGAGCGGCAGTTTAAGAAGCTTTTGCTATACTTCGACTACTTGAAGTGTTTGATAGGTGACTGTATGAGGAATCGAATCCATGATCACAAGCATGAGAGTAGCATGTTCTAACTATCACATTACCTTACCAATGATGCCGGTAGCATCAAAAAAAGGTTCGAAACCTGAAGATCAGAATCAGACGTAATCCACGCTGAGAGGCAGCTCAATTCCCGAAAACTTCAACGTGTCTGTTCGTAGCATAGAGCACATATTATCAGGTACGCAATTAAATTCTCGCTGTTTTGTTTTTATAAAAATGCAACTTTATTATGGAAACATGTGTACAAATAATTCATTGAAGGTATTGCCCGTCGCTAGCTACTTTTTTCATCCATCTTTCTGGCAAAGCTCGAATTCCGGTAAGACTTCGCATTTCAGCATTTCCAGGTAGGTTTTAACGGTCTTTGCCACGTGAGGTCGAACGTTGTCATGCTGAAGAATCACTATTTCGTGCCTCTCCGCGTATTGTGGGCGTTTTTCGCACAGAGCTCGGCTGAATCGGATTAATTGAAGTCGACACCGATCCCGAGTGATGGTTTCGCTTGGTTTCAACAACTTGTAATAAATAACACCGACCTGGTCTCACCAAATACATAATATAACCTTCGCAGAGTGAGATGACGGCCGAGAAGATGACGTATAAGCATGACTAGGGAGCCCCCATGCCTTTCTTTGTTTGTATTGCTGTCATGAATCCATTTTTCCTCACCTGTTACAATACGATGAAGAAAACCCTCCCTTTTTTGTCGCTGAAGCAGTTGCTCAGAGGTGAAAAACGACGCTCATCGTCTCTAGGCTCCAACTCATAAGGAACCCAAGTTCCTTGCTTTTGAATCGTTCCCAAAGCATGCAATCGCTTGGAAATGGCTTGGCAGGTAACTCCTATTACTAAAGTAAGCTTTATCTTCGTTTGGCACGGATTCCCATCAAACAATACCGTTAATTCAGTGTCTTCGAAGGTTTTTCGTGGTCCTTCACGCGAACGGTTGCCAACATCAAAATCATCGCCTTTAAAGCGATGGAACCAATCTCGAAACGTTGTTTCACTTAAAGCAGCATCTCCGTAAACGATTTGAAGCCGTCGATGAGCTTCAGCCTCCGTTTTCTTCGATCAATACTTTCCGCATATGACAACCAAAAGAATATGACGTCAAACGAAGATCACTGTTGTGTCGAGGCGGTATGTTTACCATATGCCTAAGCTTGCCTCATGACGTTTAGGTTGTGGCAGAATCATATGACACTTACAGCTGGCGCCATCTATTGGCAAGCGGCGGAAACTTAGTTGCGCACCTGGTAAAAAATTAACTACGATTGAAGCCCTACAAAATACAAAATGTGCAAGATCTCACATTTGCACAAAATGCAGTTCGCATAGAAAGAGCAAAGATGTTTAAACTGAAAATTTGGTCCTTTTTGATGAAAAAATTTGTACGATTCAGCAGTATACAAAGGAGAAACAAACCGATCGAGTATAATTGGAGTGCAAATCAGAAGGTATTTTATAATTTGCAAGTAAACGATTCGGTAGCACCTATTGGACGTTTCAACAATAGTCGGCGTCATACCACAAAGCCCATGTTAAATTTCATGAGATTTTTGTGTTCTTTATAAGGAAAGTTGGCAACTTGGTTTAGTCTTTATAAGGCGCTTCATTTCTTCACAACAATGGCCACCGCATTCCCAGGACTTAAGCTCAATGAATTATTTTATGTGGTCTATTCTACAAGCCAAAGTATCACTCAAAACATATGAATTGGTTAACACTTTGAAAACTGCTTTGTCCCAGAATGGGTTAATATACTGTCAAGCGACATTCGCACAGCGTGTGAAGATTTATCGGACGGACTTAATGGCATTATCCGCTTTAAAGATGGCTACATTCTTAAAACTTGAAATGATTTTACGGTATATTTAAATTTTTAAATAAAAAAGATTAATAATTTTAAATAAAATAAAAATAAATAATTTTAGTTAATTAAAATTATATAAATTTTAATTGGTAACACTTCGAGTGTCGACTCCTGCAGGAAGTCGAGATGCAAAGTTCTATTAGGGTCTAACAAATCTGATTCGAAGCGTTACACTTTCTCTCACAACAAATGATGTATAGCCAGTATCATCAATATGAATGATGGGCTGTGAAATTTATCTAAATTAACAATTATTAATTGATATTTCGCATTTCAATTTTAATTGACATTTTCGCAAAAATATCGTACAATTTCTATTGATCCTTTGGTCTTCTATTCGATTGGCAAGTAAGTAATTGCGGTTTTTCCGCGAGGATGACGGTTCCGGTATTTTTGATATGCTTTAGGACAGCTGTTTACATTGTATATTGCATCGTTACATAGCTAACATTTCAAGCTTTAATTTTTGCCACAACATTTTCAGAGAGGTCAGTTTACTTTTATATTGCGTCCCGAATGTGGAGGTACAAAGGAGCATTTTCACCATATTTTGGTTCTTTATTTCAATAAAGGCAAAAATGCTATGGAAGCACATCGACGTGTCTGAGAGGTGTAGGATTTGGATAATTTAATAGAGCACACGTGACAAAATTGATTCATTAAAGTCCGTTCTGGAAATTTTAAGCCCAAAAGTAGTCGCAGATGTTGATCAGCATAATCGAATTGGACCTGCACATTTCTGTTCCACAAATTGCAGAGAAGTCGAGGGTATCGCGTGCGACCATAGAAAACCATTCGAAACGGCTTGGAGGTAAGAAGCTTGACTATGCGGACAAATATAGGGTGTTATTTTAATCGTGTTTTTTTTTTTTTTAAATCGAATAAAACACTCAAATTTGCATCATATATTAAAATGTTTTGTTGGAATCGAAAAATTGCTCTTTGCCATTTAATTTCTAAAGATAATTTCATGTAAATGTTGCCCGCGGCTTCGTCCCAAAATGTCCATTCGGAAGGTCCAATTTTTTGTCACTTTTTCGAGCATTTCGGTCTGTGTTCCACGAATAACGTGTGTTATGTTATCCTATAAGGCTTCAATAGTGCCAAGAGGCGTTAAATCGCATGATCTTGGGAGCCAACTCACAGGGCCAAATCGAGAGATAAGCTACTCACCAAATTCATCCCTTAACATATCCATTGTTTCACGAGCAGTATGGCATGCTTCATCGTCCTGATGAAACCACATGTCAACCAAGTTCAACTCAGCTAATTGGGCAAAAAAAAAATCCTTGTGGTTGAATAACGCATGCCCAATCGCTGAGAACGGCGATCAATTGACAATTCACGATCGCCATTAACACTGGTCGCTACGGCCGCAATATTTTCTTCGGTACGCAATCTACGCCAGTCGATGGATAATTTTGATAATAAATTTCAACGATATGCAATCGTTTGCTCGTTTGTTAGTATTTCCATAATGAAATGGCGGAGAATACTGTACAGTTTTCACTTTGACAGATGAGGTTTGGACGCCATTACCAACCAGTGCTGCCAACCTGAAAAACTTAAATCTGAAAAAATCACCCTATACTTGCGATAAATTGCTTAAACGCAACTAAATATGGTAAATATTGGAATTCCTTGTCACTGGGGATGAAAAATGACTTCTTTAAAATAATATCAATGGAAAAAGATTCTGGCTCATTCAAGATGATGAACTTTTGTGATCTTCATCAAAAGCAGAAATGGGTAAAAAAAATGATTGTATTGTAAATTTGGTGGGATTTTAAGGTAATAACTTACTCTGAACTGCTTCCAAGGAATCAAAGTACGGAGGTAATGCCCCATCCACCTTATATAGTATGTCGTATACATCAGTATATCGTAAAAGCGTTTCAAGTTTTAACAAAAATAAGTCATTGTTCGATGTAGCCAACTTTAACCCGTCCGGAAAGGCTTTTGTCTGATGGTATTTTGTTCCATTCTCAACGAAAAGCAATCATATTTTCTTACTGAGATTTTGAGTTCCATAATGGACCTTATCGGAAATCCATAAGGTGGAAGTCCGAGGAATGTGATGGCCATTGTTGTGAAGGAATTAAACTGGAAAATTTTTCTTGTAAAAAGCGTTCAGTTTCACGGTGCCGTTCGTGGGAGGGTCTAGTTTTTTTTGTTGAAAATTGCAATTGTTTCTGCCGAGTTTTGCATGTGTTCAACGGTAACAAAGTGTCGTTTGAAATATTTTCACAGTAGATTAATTGATCTATCTTTACAGCCTGAAAAGGAGTTGTGGCTGTTACAGAGATCCAAATCATTACAGGTGCTTGCTTTCGCTGAGCAATTCGCTGATATAAATTAACTTTTTGTTGTTTTTGTTGTACTCTAACCATACACGATCATTTCGTTTACATACTGCTGAATCGTAATTTTTTTTCATCAGAAAATTCCAAAATGTTCAAGAAGCCACTAATGTGCAAGTGTTTTAACACCTTTGCTCTTGCTATGCGAACTGTCTTTTGTATTTTATTAGGTATTCAATTTTGCACTTTTTGTATTTTGTATGACTTTAATCGTAATTCATTTTTTAATATGCGCCCCATGTTACGAGCAGACACATTGGAAATTTTTGCCAATTGAACTGTGCTTTTTTGTGAATTAAGCTGAATTTCTGCCATTATCTTTCGAACCATTTGTGGTAATGTTGTTTTCTTAGGAAGTTTATTTCCATTACGTTTTTTTGGTGCTACCAATATTATTGTAATATGTAATAGTCGGATGTAAAAGCATTTTGTTCACTTATAAACTCATTAACCATGGCTGCGTGTGATTTTTCAGCCACATAAAAAAACAATAACTTTTATGCGTTTGATTTTTATTATATAACTGCAACATAGAGCGATATGCTGGCTTATGGACGACATAACATACTGACGCTTGTCAAAAAATAAGCGCGCTGTCATTAGCCGTTTCTTTTCTACAGCAGCCTTAAATTTATAATACTTCGGCCGCCTCTACCTGTAGTCCCGACGGAGCACAATCAGATTTTTATTTATTTCGATGCCTTAAAATGTTTTTGCATGATGCGATTAAAAGAACCGAGTTGTTCCCGTATTTTGCTGAGAAGGATCATTCATTTCTCTAATCTGTGATCAAAATTTGCCTGAACAATGAGGGAAATTCGTTAAACGAAGTCACATTAATATTATAGATTAAAATTAAATATTTGAATAAAATAATTGACATTTATTTCAAACGAAAAAAAAAAAACTGAAATTACATTTTAATCCAAATGGTTGTTTCTGCAACAACAAAAAACTAATTTAACCGCCTTTCACTAATAAACAAAAGTATGCAATAAACAAAAATAAAACTAAATGTGGTGTGTAATACAGGGTGGCGCAATAGAAAATAGATTAAAAAATAAATACAAAAGGTATGTTTAAAATAAATATAAGGCATTGTAGAGTAATAAATGGAGTTTATTTTTTAAAAATAATATCATCTAAATGGAGACCCTCTCTACGGCGGCACTCCTCTAACCGCAAACGAAAATTATTGAAAACTTTCTTCAGTAATACTGGTGTAATGGCTGCCATTTCACCACGGATATTCTCCTTGAGCTGAACGATGTTTCTTGGATTATTACTGTAGACTTTGTGTTTGAGGTATCCCCACAAAAAAAAGTCAAAAGGTGTCAAGTCTGGACTACGTGGGGGCCATGGGATATCACCTCTTTTCGAAATCAGTCTGCCAGGAAACATCTGCTTCACCACCGCCATGGAGTCATGTGATGTGTGACAGGTAGCTTCATCTTAAATTCACTATTCTTGAACTTTCAATTTCTGGAGCCAAAAATCCGTCCAACATCTCAACATAGCGTTCCGTATTAACCGTGACGTTTTGGCCCGCGTATTTTCGAAGAAAAAAGGACCAATTATTTCTCTGCCAGAGATTGCTGCCCATACTGTCACTTTAGGACTATGCAATGATTTCTGGTGTTTGATTTTGGGATTTTCACTGTTCCAGTAACGACAATTTTAACGGTTTACGAACCCATTTATAAGGAAATGAGCCTCGTCAGAGAAAAGGATATTGTCAAAATTG
>JAHXMU010035854.1:0-11269 GCA_019455685.1 Philornis downsi | reverse complement strand
AATATTCGTATGAAGACGGACCTAATTTATGTATTGTGATATTTACATTATTGAATACAGACGTCAATTTAAATCGTTATTTTCTACATATCCTTGGACTAATCAGAAATATTAAAAATTATTAGACTGAAATGCCACAGTCAATGGCAGGACAAGTTCAAAGTTGAGCAAAATCAGTTCAGTAGAAGGCAACAAATGGATAAATGGAGATTTTTTTCCTTAATTTTACACTTTGTTCTACGAGTATAATTAAAAGCACGCCAGTAATGGTGAATATGGCAAAAAAAACTTTGCCAACTCATACAATTTTTTAGGAGGCCGCCATAATTGCATTGTAGTACAAAATAGACATTTCCATTGGAAATGCCGAAGAAGTCGATTCTTTATTTATGAGAGGAGGGCGTTTTTGACATAATCACTTAACTGGCAACGTGTCACTTAGACTGTCTCAATAATAATCCATGTGAAAATCACCTTAAAACGAAAAATTAATAATCGCTTACGGAAATGGTGCCAAAAAATGGGCTTTATTTGGGTTATTTGATATATTTAAAATTCTTTGTAATCCTTCCAAAATGTAAATTTATCCAAAAAAATATAACTTTGAATAACTGTTTACTTATTATTAGACCAATATTATTTTATCGCTTACAAATTTTGTTATTGAATGCTAAAAATTTCATCGTCTTCAATTAAACCCAAAAACAAGTTGTTCATTCATAGTGTATCAGTGAAATTGCTATGTAGTAAAGTGAAAATAACAGTTTTAGGCTGCAGGAGAACATTTTACGCGAGTTTGAAAAATTATATTGATAAAACCACGAGATTTTAAATTTTTTTAAACATCTCAAGAGTAATACCGCAGTCTCACATGTAATAAAAAATATACAAAAAGGATGATATTTCATCAACAAATTTCGAAAGCAATTTAACAATTTCCTATTTTGGAGACTGGACTCTATATTATTTTTGACTTCAAAAAATTACACTAAATTTAGACCTCTCCAAAAATTTTCTATATGGCTAATAAACTACTTGACATCCCATTTGCTAATAGTACACAGATGCTCAAACACACTTTGTATGTGTATCTGTATGTTACTATAGGCTTCTGCACCGTTCATCAGATTGTGTTGAAATTTTGACCGGAATAATCGGTCGGTTAGACGTCTATGTGTTTGATACCGAAGTGGCTCAGTTACTGCGTGTGGGTTGAGGTTAAAATTTCCCACTTCTTACATATTAGTTGAATAACTCCAGGAATCATCTGCGACGCCTGAAAGTTGTAGAGGCGTATTACTAATACATAGATATATAGATAATGTGTGTGTTTCTTATAATCTCCTAAACAGTTGTTCCCATTATGATGGCTGTTTGCCTGAATGTCTAAGAAGGTTTCTGTAGCTCAATCATTATACCATGAACAGAATAGCAGAATTACTTTTTACACCTGTCACAGTAGTGGAATTATTTCAGAAACTATCCCAGACATCCAAGGAATAGTCTTCAGAAGTTCCATCACAATTGGAAGACTTGTTTGTAAGACTATATATAACTCACAGACACACAGATAATGTATGTATGTGTGTATAGTATAGACAACTATAGCATTAAACTGATTGTAATGGATATTTGTTGGTATGTTGTTCACTGCTACCTGGAATGGTATAAACGTCAGTAATGCGTAATTGCGACCATAAAAATAAAAGGAAAGACAGATGGGCCGATATGGCTCAGTAAATTTAGAAATTGTTTCTGATTATTTTGGCTTAATCTTTTATAATTTCAGGTGTTGTAAATAACAGCGCTAATTTTATATGCCCCGTGTCCTCAAAATAATCGTAAAAAGGGTATTTCCGGTTACAAAATTTGTCCACAACTCACTGTGGCAGGGAAATCACGTCTATAGATTCCAATTTATATACCCTAGTGACATATAGGTCACAAAGCGCAAATATATATTAAACTAAATTTAATTTAGTAAACAGAATATTTTGCTTACTGATTAAAGAAAACGGCTTTCATTTCGTAGTATAAGTGTTTAGTTGATTTTTGCGATTTATTGACAGATTTTTATTTTTGATTTCGATTTGAAAAACTCTGTGACTGATTCTTATAATTGATTTTTAATTCAAAAATTTAAGACACTTTTTTATTATAAAATGAAGACAAAGATAGACTTTTCTTAACAAATGTTATAACTGTTACGGTCATTGTTTTTAACTATGGTCAATTAAAATCTATAAACAGAACTTCATTCATTTTTCACTGGTAATACAAGCTAAGTCGATAAATTATGTAAGAGCAAGTGACGTTTTAATCAAGCCTATTTGTTTTGCGACGAATCTGTATATCATCTAAAATACTGTGGTCTGCAACCTACGGATTTTTCCACTGCAGGCCGTTTCGGTTTTTCGTGGATCGACATATTACTTAAATAGTCAAACCATGTTCTGAAAAACCTCAACAATACTATGGGGAATTGATCAATAAGGGGCAAAATATTTATTATCCTTGATAATTTGTAACATCACCTTCAAAGTGGAGTAACTTACGAAATAATATACTTATTCCAACGAACAATTCAATCGTCAAAATATTTTCCGGAAAGATTTCGGTTCTTACCCCAAATTCTCTTTTATGTCTTCTATAGACTGAAAGTGGGCACTTCGAATTGATAAGTTTAGTTAGTAATTTGAGTTTTGGAAAAAGAAAAGCTCAGCATGTTCAATGATATTTGTTGAGTTTTTGGACAAAAAACCACTTCACAACGATAGTCTTGTGAGATGGTATTTAATCGTTTTTCCCTTCAGTTTTTTTTCCACAAATCTGGATTTTTCAACAAATTTGCTCCCTAAATTCTCCATAAAGTCCATATAATATTCTATATTAACCGCCCGACCATCTGACAACAATTTCGAGTGCACATCACTGCGATAATCGCAGAAAATAGTAAACATTGCCTTGACTTTTGATCGACTTTGTTATAATTTTTTTTTTTTTTTGGGTTTCGATTCAGTTGGAGAACGGAATGTCGTTCTCGCTAAGCTTGTTGACTGGTAAGCTTGTCCAACTCGGAAATCCATATCTCATCACCAATTATAATGCTTATTATGAATGTGGGGTTGGAATTGACTCGTTTTAACAAGTCTTTAGCTACTTTTATGCGATCGAGTCTTGGCTGAAAGTGCAGATCTTTCGGAACTGATCGAGCGGCAAAGGTCTTCATATGGAAACAATCGTGCAAAGAGGTACGAATTAATTTGTGAGACACAGAAAGTTCAGTGGCTATCTCTTTCAAATTTAAATGACGATATTCAGCCACTGTTTCACTCACTTTATCGATGTTACCTTCAGCCGAAGACGTTTATGGTCGACTAGAACGGGGCAAACCTTCTGTCATATATCGACCTCTTTTAAATGCACTGTACCACTTATATGCAAGTCTTTTTGATAAAATCGGTTCACTAACTGACGAAGTGCGCTCAAACTCTGCATCAATATAGAGGTTAGTTGTGCCAATTTGGCGAAAATAATAATTTTGATAATCCCTTTAAGCTGGCTTTTTTAAATAGCCAATTCATTATGTTTTTTGGCAGAAGGTATATAAATAGTGAGCAACATTCGTACGATGGGGATAGTACACGTGACTATCGGTCATATAATTGTCAGTTTGAAGCCCGATATAACCATTTATTTTCTCTGAGCGGTGACTAACTGAATGCACAGGTTAACATTCGAAAAACCGCGTCTTGACAAGTCTAGTAAAAACATATGAAGTAACTTTCGGAATAGTTGTATTAGATCCCACTCAACGAGTCCTTATTAAAGGCAATATAGTTACCGTACATATGTATATCCCCAGCATCTTTAAGACGACTATTTCAGATTTTGTGCCATCCAAATAGATATATTATTGTCTTTGTGTTGCAATTTCACACTTGACCCTACGTCTTATACTTTCTAATTTAACATTATTTACATAATATATATTTGTAATATTAAAACGTCAATAGAGTTGCCTATATCCTAAACGCTTTTTCTCTTTTCAGAATTACCTTCACCCTGCATTCGGTGGAGGATATCCGAATGTCGCAAGCATTCAATTTCGATTGCTTTACGTTTCGATTTGAGCGCTGTCCTAAGCCTATTATCAGTATCAACCCGATCCAAAGACATTAATGATTCTTACCACAAATGTTTTTGTTTTTGTTTTTTTTTTGTTTTAAATATTGCAATTATCGTTTAAAATTTGTAAACATAACGATTATGTAAATCTTGGCTACCCTACTAGATGAAAATGTGAATCACAATAATGTTTTATAAATAATTTCAAAATATTATTTCAAGAAGAATGTCTATCCTTATCCACACAACATATAACATACTTTAGAAATTCAATATAATGTTATAGATGTTTATTATATTAATATGAAATATTTATCTGTGTAATCAAGACGTACAATTACAATACGATATAACCATTATATTACATTAATTGTCAAAGATGAAAGAAAACTTTTATTGAAATTTATTGTTCTCAAAACATATTCAAAGTTTCAAACATATTACAGATAATTTGGATTTTAAAGAATAAAATTAATTAAAGTTGTATTGAAAATATATCTAATAATTTATGTGTCATGTTGCTGTTGTTTGGGATTCGAATTATCTCAAATGAATGAATACAAAATATATCAAATCTCTTAAAATGTTGGAAAAGAATTACGTAATTATTTTACTAGGAAGTTTAATAAGGTCAGAAGTATCAGGTGAGCAGCATTCTTCATCCACCACCGTGTAGTTTGGAGGAAAATGGAAACAATCTTTTTCAGTTTTTTTTTATCGCCCTATATGTATTAATTATAAGGTATTTACTGCTATAAAGAAATTCATTATTTTTCCTTTAGTAATTTGTATCTCGCGTTGCATTAGTGCAATAGAGTTACGTTATGCAGGCATACGATGCGCTTCGCTATAAACTGTAGGGTTAGCAGAAATCGTTGTAATAGAACTAAATCCACCTCTGAGAAAATGGGAATTTTTCAGGAATTTTTCAACAATGTTATCGAAATATGGTCTATGGTCAATGGTCTATTCGCTAACTCATATCATTTTGAGAAGATAGCGTACAAAATGTTGGAATAGTCCACTTTTAAATTCGTTTTAAGGGACGCCACTGATATAAAATATATTAGTTTATTTTTCTTTATTGAATCTTTCTTTTGAAATTTACAATAAGTATTCAAATCTTAATCCTATCTTAAACTAAAGTATCCTGCCATTGCCGGATCTTATTTTTGGTGAGCCGAACTTTTTATCACCGGACCAAGTCTAGCGTGTCCTTTCTTTTTAGCCGTATATGACCGGGAAAATGTTGAAGGTTTTGAGCGAGTGGTTTTGAGTGGGAGGACAACTTCTATATATATATGACCTGTTTAATTTTCTTATTTCCTCGGAAACATAAAGAATGTTTAAATCCTTGTGTATGTTATCATTCCTAATATACCATGGGCCACCACAAATTTGGCGCAGTATTCTTGATTATCTTCTCTGTAGCTTATTTATGTTAGAAGCCGATGCCGTTCGCCACAACTGGATGCCGTATGTCCATATTGGCTTCAATATGGTTTTGTAGATGGTGATTTTATTTTCCAAACTGAGAGTAGAATGGGAGCCAATAAGCCAATGGAGTTGAGCCATTTTTAATTTCAATTGTGTGATATTTGAGTCAACGTGATTTTTCCACATGAGACGTCGATCAAGGTGAATACCCAAATATTTGACATGGTTATGAACGGGTATGGTACTACCGTGAATAGTGGGGGCTGGACAATATCTATAGTTTCTAAGAGAGAATTTAACCTGTACACTCTTAGTGGCATTTACTTTTATCTTCCACTTTTCGAGCCAAGATTCTAATTTATGTATATGAGACTGCAGTTGTCTAGAAGCTATTAATGGTATAGATGGTATATATATATATATAGATGGTATATAGTATGGGGCGCAACTAATTTCTCGCTGGTTTTTTTTTTTATAAAAATTCAACTTTATTATGAAAACATGTTTACAAATGATTCATTGAAAGTATTGCCCATCGCTATCTACTACTTTTCCCATTGTTCTGGCAAAGCTCGAATTCCGTCATGGTAAAATTATTCATCTTTTGAGGGCATCCACGAATGTAGCCATTTCTTGCTGTCGTTATTTGAGTGGAATTGCGGGTCAGTCAGACAGTGTGCCATCGAACGGAAAAAGTGATAATCGGACGGCGCAATATCTGGAGAATATGACAGATAAGGGAAGACTTCCTATTTCAGCGTTTCTAGGTAGATTTTAACGGGCTTGGCCACATGAGGCCAAGCGTTGTTATTCTAAAGAATCACTTTTTCGTGCCTCTCCGCGTATTTTGAGCGTTTCTCGCGCAGAGCTCAGCTCAATCGCATTAATTGAAGTTGATACCGATCCACAGTAATGGTTTTAATGAGCTTGGCCATGTAAGCCCGAGCGTTGTCATGCTGAATAATCACTTTTTCGTGCCTCTCCGCGTATTGTGGGTGTTTCTCGCACAGAGCTCCGCTCAATACAATTAATTGAAGTCGATACCGATCCCCAGTGATGGTTTTGCTTGGTTTAAATAGCTCGTAATAAATAATACCGGTCTGGTCCCGCCAATTGCAGAGCATAACCTTCGCAACGTGAATATTCGGCCAAGATGACGGCGCAGAAGCATGACCGGGCAGCTCCCATGACTTTCTTTTCTTTGGATTGTTGTAATGAATTCAATTTTCATCATCGTTTTCAATACGGTGAAGAAAACCATTCCTTTTTTCTTCGCTGAAACATTTGTTCACAGTCGAAAAAACGACGCTCAACGTCCCTTGGTTTCAACTCATAAGGAGCCCAAGTTCCTTGCTTTTGAATCATTTCCAACGCATGCAATCGCTTGGAAATGGCTTGGCGGGTAACTCCTAATACTTAAACAATCTCTACCGTCAATTCAGTGTCTTTGAAGGTTTTTCGTCTTTCTTCACGCCAACGATCGTCAACAATCTCGACATGTTGGTTTCATTTAAAGCAGCATCTCCATAAACATTTTGAAGCTCCCGATTAGCTTCAAAAGAAAATCACTATTGTGTCAAGGCGGTATGTTTACCATATGCCTAAACTTGGCTCATAACGTTTAAGTTATGGCAGAATCGATTAGCACTTACAGCCGGCGCCATCTATTGGCAAACATCAGGAACTTAGTTGAACACATTTATCTATGTAAAATACAATAATTTCCATTCGACAATTTGGCAAATCGATGTGATTTGTCTTTCCGAACATGTACACTTAACCGACAAAGAGTTGATACGTCGGCTTCGACTCAAGCTTCATAAGTGTGACAAATATTCAGTTCCGCCAGAAAAGAACTTGCTCATAAAAAGACTAAATCCAGCCTTTTTTAAAAAACGAACCTTTGGACTTTTTTCTAACATTTTTGCCATATACTCGTTAAGTCAAATTGTCAATGTATGGTGGTAGTTTATAGATGCAGAAAAGAACCACTTTATATACATTTACAAAGCCCTGATTCTGGAAGTGATTACTAAAAAATACATATTTCAGTTGATGTTTCATTGGGAAAACGAGCTAATCCGATACATTACGCACGTGAAGAGGACGTTTTCATCACGGCCACTTATTTTGCATCTAACCGGTACACCCTTCTCGGGACTACGGACGATATAGAGAGTATATAAGTTTCAACGTGGCTCTTGTTATCTGTCATATTGTTTTTCTTTTGATTGAAAAAATATTGCAAATCAAATGAATTTTCTCCAAAGAGAAACCGATGTCAAGTCTCAATGTAGTTTGGTCAAATGTTAAAATTACAAAGGTAAACTATTTAAATTTCATTTGACAATTTTGAAGCGAAATTGGGGACGTTTACGACGTCTTGAATATCTTACTACTTAAAGATTGCATATTAATTAAGAACTATATTTCAGCAAATTTCTTGAGAAGAATAAACATGTTGCTCGTGCTGATCGTTTGCAAAATATCGCGGAAATTTGAAATTTTTCCAAAACTTGGAAAAGATAAGTTCAACAAATTTGAGCTTTGGGGATCTTGCCAATGATATTGGCAACTTCAAACGCATCAGTGAACTCCGTTTTAAAAGATATTTTGGGTCTCAAATGCATAAAACCTCGATTGGTGATAAAAAAACACTCAATTTTTCGAAGGGCCACGTTAAAATCTATGAAGAGATAATTTAAGGCCATCAGTATATTGTAAGAAGTATTATTACGGAAGATGAGACAAGGATCTATGCTTATTATTTGAAAACTACCAATCAATCGAATAAATATGGAGCCGAGGATGAGGCCGAAACGATCGTGCCAATGTTACTTAAAAGTCTAGGCTATGATGGCAGTTTCCTTTCACATTGTGTATTTTGACCGACCGTGGCGCCATAATTAGTATACGCGAATATCGTTCGCATGACTGTAAACATACAACAGCACGCTCCGGAGATATCGTTTATACTCGATTGAATTGATTGAATGCGAATCGCACTGCACTCTAAAGCTCGTACCAGAAGATGACCCTTTGGCATGCTTCGAGGATTGGAGAAGACGTCGGCTTAAGTGCATTATATCCGAGAAAAATATTTCCAAGGCGTATTATGAAATAAATTTTGTCGAATAAATAAATCTTTTTTTAACAAATTAAAACTGGTCTAACTTTTTTCACGTAGATAAACCAGTCTATTTAAAGCTCATAGAAAAATTTCAACAAACGTTAGAAAAGACTATTTTTTGTCAAGAATTTGATTTCATATAAATATATGAAATGCCTAAATTGAAATCATGTTAAATGTTTACAGCTTTAATATCGTCTCATACTCCAATCAAATATTTTATATTGGATTGTTCGAAAAAATCGTTCGGTTAATTCGTTAGTTCACCATACGTCACTCCTCATAACGTACAGTTCCTTCAAACACTATCAAAACTTCCTCCCACCCCTTCTCTAAACTGTTTACTATCGATTACTTGTGAGTGGTTATAGCGTTAAAAAAAAAGTTTTAAAAAGTGGCAAAAATGGACGAAAAAGCGCATTTTAGGCATATTATGCTGTATTATTTTCGAAAAGCAAAAACGGCCGCTGAAGCCAGTCTGTTTATGAAGAAACGGACAAAATGAAAGAACTTGCCAGAAAAGGTTTAAAAGATTTTCTACTGGCGCCTTCAAAAGAAAGAAATTGTTTCCGAGGAGGTGAGAGATTTAATTATTGTTAATCCCCGAGAAACAGGGAAATGGCTAAAATAATTACAAAAAATTAGTCTCAACCGTTCACGGTATTATAAAAGAGCTGGGATTTGTGAGCAACCTCGATGTGTGGCCTCACACTGCCTTGCGGACCCATCAGAAACTGTCAGAGCTTGGGTGGAAGGTTTTACCTCACCCACCGTACTCCATAGACCTCGCCCCGTCCGACTATCAAATATTTCGCAGTCTGAGCAACCATTTGAAGAATTTGAATTTCCATAACGACGAGGAAGTCAAACATCGAATTGAACGCTTTTTCAGAATAACCACGCGAGTTTTATGGGAGAGGAATTAAAATGCTCCCAGGGAGGTGGAAAAAAGTTATTAATACAATACAATAGATTAAAATAATTATTTTTTTGTATAATTATTTAACTCGTAAACCAATTGCATCTTATATGAGAAAAGATGTAAAATATTCTTTGCAAAGACCGCCTAGACAAAGTAAAATTTAACAACTTTGGTTCTTTGTTCTGTGCTGGGCCTTTCCATCATAAATTTAACAAGTATTATTTAGTTAATTCTGTAAAGAGACGACAAAAAGACTTAAACAAAAAAATGTATTCACTGATCAAATCTTAACGTTGCTTATGCGCGGCCATATATATAGATTTGTAAATAAATTTCTTTTAAAAACCGAACGAACTCTCCGAATCACTCGATATTTTGGTTGCGCAACACTGCTTCTGGGGTATAAGTGGGTAAAATGGCATCCCATGTAAGGCGGACAACCAAAATATAAAATATTGTTTACTTTTCGGTAAATTGCACCTCTAGTAGTCCATAATACGAATTCGACATTTTTGTTTGTTTTTTGCAAAAGTTCTACTTTGACTGTTAAAAGTTTCTAAAGTTGATCTATTTTAAAGACTGCTATTTGTTCCCTCACAAAAAATTTATTTAAATATCGACTATGTTTATATATTTGTTGTTCTTTACAAAATTTCAAGTTCAAACTTTATTTAAAAAAAGTTTTTATTTAAATTTTTTTTTCATTTTCCAAAATGCTTCGTCGTTGTAGATTTTTCTCAAAATTTATACACTACATAATCTTAGGATTATTCCTGCGAAATGTCATAGTGATTGTTGTTGCAATCAAAATTGATATTTAATTAAAGCTTTTTTTCTCATAACTGATTTTTTTGTAAAAAAAAATAGTTCGGAATTTGCATTTTGTGCCACTAGAGTTCTAACATATCAAAAAAAGATCAGTTTCTAAATTTGTGATTGTTAGTTTCATGTAAAATGCGCTTAGAGCTAGAACTTTGTAGCAGTTACGGAAAATTTTGAATTATATTTTTATTTTTCAGGCATTAACAACAGTTAGAAATAACTATTTCCAACTGAGACTACGTAGCTGCCTTGCAATCATCCAAATTCATAAACATCAAAAACAAAAAAAAAAAAAAAAACAAAAATTACTAAAACCGAATTTGAATAAAACTACGCGTGGAATTGTTTATAACTTTTAAAAAGTTTTTAAATATATTTGTTGTTATTAATTGTTTGTTGTTTTTTTTTTCGTCAGAAAACACATTTCTCAATGAACTTAGAAATAACTAAAGAACCTACAAACTATTACACAATTCACCATAGATTAATATTAAATCAAGTCGATTTCAAAATTATTCCTTTGAGCTTTACTGCTTAAAACTGCTAATAGATTTAGATTAAAGAGACTTTATCAATTTAACATAAAACTTGGAAATGTAATTCTTATGCTAACATTATAGAATAGAAATGGAAAAGAAGATGTTCTTTTCTGTGTTTTTTTTCTTTTTTTTTTTTGCTTCAAAATATTATTATTACATATAAAATTGACACTAGATGTATTAAATTGTTTTCGGATAATGATTGCTCTGAAAACGAACTACAAAATTGTTACGGGTATCAAAAACACTATAGAAACTCTACATAATTGATAGCGAAGAGAGAAGGACGAT
>JAHXMU010035848.1:0-12922 GCA_019455685.1 Philornis downsi | reverse complement strand
AAAAAAAATTCATATGCTAAAGATCAACTAATAATTAGCAAATACGAGTATCTAAGAGTAGACTTTATATGACCGACAAGTCTATTACAAAAATTGCATGCGATGCATTCAAAATTTTAAGGTCATTTCGCAATGCATTATAACTACGAGTTACGTTTACATTGAAAAATCGCAGTGTAAGATGGCAAAGTTTTAAAACAAACATTTGTCTTTCAAGTAGAAAAGAAGACGTTTTTCTTACAGAAAAGTGTCATAAAAGACACGTTTCTTATGGAAAAATATCATGGAAGAAGCCTTTCTTATAGAAATATGTAATGGAAGACATTATTCACGGCTGGCATCTTCTCCCCTTCTATGACTAAAAAATAAATAATCTAAAGATGGAAAACATTTTATGTTATGCTATCACTTACCTCCACGAATTGTGTTTGGAATTATTTAATGACTATCTTCAAAGTATGATAGCGACTAATAAAATAGTTGACAGTGATTATAATAATTAATTCAATTATATTATATTATATATAATTATATTATATTATAATTAATTCAATTGTAATTAATAGCTTAGATTTTACTTATTTTCACTGCAATCTCAAAACATAATATTTTTTTTCGAACTTTTGACAGTTCTTCTTTTCTCATTGCGGGCTCATGATGTTTTTCGATTAATAAACAAAGTATTTCAAACGTTTATGATGCAAAACGTGAATATTTGTTGTGATTCCTTCCTCCTCAAAAGTGATCGATGAAAGCCGGTGTTGTACAATGCTTGTCCGCTATTTCGTTATTTTATACCTTTCAAAGTAAATCAAAACTTAAAAATTAAACATTAATCAAAGAAATTAAATCAGAACCGCAGGCGAAGCTAAAATTTAATGGATATAAAAAATATATTTACTGATTCCTTACATAGAAACTGTCTTTATGGATAATTTTTGTATACAAAATTGCCTTTATCAACACTTTTCGCATAAAATCTTTTTTTTAGAAAACTGTATTTATTGACACCTTTCATATAGAAAACTGTTTTTATTGACATTTCCTTACAGGGAAATGTCCACTGTTGTGTCCACTTACTACATGGAAAAGGGTCTTTTTCTAACATTTTATCTACTCATAAGCATATTTATTAACACTTCGTATAGAGAACAGTTTTTTGTAACATTTTATATGGAAAAGAGCCTTTGTTTACATTGTTCATGTGGAAAAAAGAGTCTTTTCTGACATTTCTCATATGAATAAGAGTCTTTGTGGTCACTTTTCATACAGGAAGCTCTTTTTGCTGGCACTTTTCATATTGAAAATTGCCTTTATTGACTTGGTGCAGAAAATATTTTACTGCATTTAAAGATCAGTTAACATTTTTTTTTTTTGCATTTAATATCTATGTAATGTTCAGTTATAACTTACAACCCATAAATAGTTCTAAAGATTAGCAGTATTACAAGAAGTGACGTGTAAAATTACCTAATATACTTGGGAACACTTACAACTTCATAATAGGTAATTGTCCAAAATTTGTATTTTCATTTATTTTATTTTTATTTTATAACAGTTAAAATTTAGGTTAAGATTAATTAAATTTTTTTTTGTTAAATTTTATATCGATACTGAATACAGTGTTCAGTTATAACTTATAACTAATAAATTTACCTACATAGAATTACCTACATTAGAATTTACCTACATTTCTTAGAATTTAAGTGAAATCACACTATAATTTTAGGTAATATTATTTCGAATTTTTTTTTTGTGTGTGGGTATCAGAAAACAACATTTAGCGAGTAAATCTTATAAAGGTTGAAAATGTCATCAAATTGTGCGTAATTTTTAAATTAGGAATGTAACATGAATCTAAGAACTTTGTTTCTTTGTAATCCATAAAATATTTAACAATGTGGCTGCACTCTTCAGATGTAAATAAAAACAGCTGTTAAAAATATACTCTACAAATCATTTTTTACAACTTTGCAAAATAAACATTTTCTTTGCGTAAGGAAAACATGATAATATACGGTGTTTATATTGTTAGTAAATCGGGAGGTCTTATATTCAATTTGGACAATAATGTTCCACGCATAGAGCATGAAAAAACATTCACCTATCCGCTAGATCTAGTGTTGGATTATAATCCAAAAAAAGTGACAGTGGTCTTCAATCGTAAAGATGGTATCAATGGTAAGTCCAATCAATTTGGCAAGGTAGAAGTAATACATACCTAATTAATATGCTGTTTTTTGCTTTTAGTTGGTCATGTTTTAGTGGCTGTTAATGGCTCTCAAGTAAACGCAGCCACTTTGGAAGATGGCAGAGATGTGAAAACCGTCCTAGAAGCTGCCGACAACTATCCAATTAATTTAAAGTTTAGCCGCCCTAAGATGACAACCAACGAGAAGATATTTCTGGCTAGTATGTTTTATCCATTGTTTGCTATCGCCAGTCAACTGAGCCCGGAACCAAAGAGCTCTGGCATTGAAACCTTAGAGGCGGACACATTTACGCTGCATTGTTTTCAAACATTAACAGGTGTGAAATTCATCGTCATCAGCGAGACGGGTTTAAGTGGGATGGATATTTTACTACGTAGAATATATGAACTGTACTCAGATTATGCACTTAAAAACCCTTTCTATTCTCTGGAAATGCCTATACGTTGCGAATTATTCGACAACAAATTACAAGCTTTGCTAGATTTGGTGGAGAAGGGTATCTCGAATTTGGAAAAATAAATACCGGTTCCGTTTACAACAAGTGATTTTAGTAGTTTATACTGTCAGGTTGGTCACCATCATTCCCAATCATGCAAATTGTTCGCAAGACTTGTAAATTTATAGAGGGGGAGAACTGAACATGTAATTGTTGCCCATAGACAGAGTTTATATCAATAAAGAATTATTGGGGATTTGTAAAACGAATATTTTATAAGTCTGCATTAAATTTTTGTAAATTAAAATGTTGTAAATTTGCCTAAGGATATGGTAAAATAATCGCAATTTAAGACACTTTAGCTTTGATGTACAAAATAAATACATATTTATTATATAAGTTTTTTTTTACAATATTTTGGGAGTTGGTCGTGAATATTGTGTTCAGCGTCACACAAAAATAAATTCGACTGATTTTAATGTACAAAATCAATCACCTGAAACAATATTGTGACGATTTAGTCAGTCACACATCTGAAAATGGTCCGTAGAAGGATTTTTTCTGTTGGTAATTGGTTTAGTTAAAACAAACGCATGAAAGTTAATGCATACGCAGCAGGACAAGCCGATTAGCAATGCTTTTTGTCTGCTTTAGAACGATAATAGGATAGAATGATAATAGATACAATTAAAAATGTCTACTTACGATCTTGATGCTCTTAAATTTATGTTAAAGAGGTAAATGGTACAAAACAAAAAATCTACGAATTTGTTTAATCTTTTTATCATGGTGTTTAGTGTAATTTATATATTAGCAATTGTTTGCTACTGTTAAAAGAATTTAATTGATTGTTTTAAATACTAGCCAAATGTATAGCTATCTTTGCTCCCCGATAGAAAGCAATTCTCAGCGGACAATACAAAGCCAAACTATAGATTATGCAATTTCCTCTTGATCGAATTTTTGGCTGTAAAAATGATCAACTTCGTCAAAGAGGAGGGGGAGTGGCAACATTTATATTAAAGAAATTGTAAGTTAAATACAATGTATTATTATGGCTCAGTAGAATATGTGTTCATTGAGCTTTTGTTGGCTGGTTAAAAAACACGGTTTATTTACCTCGTAAAGATTTTAATGTCCTTCAGAACGAAATTCGTGATCTTCTATTAACATATAAAAAAGTTGTTGTATTCCTTCACTGACGACGCTCAAATCTTATTTAAAGGGGAACATCAATTTATAGATGTACTGGGACAGAAAATAGATTACGTTTTAGTATCTTTAAATCAATGGATGAATTCCAATAAACTTAGTGTCGATGCTTAGTTTGGTTTTATATTGTTCTGGCGAATCCACTAAATTTGTACATAGTTTGAAATGCTTGGGTGTTGATGATAACTATGTTTCATATTCTAAGACTTAATTCTACTGATTTAGAGCGTCCACGTCATAAAAATCAACCACTAGTACATGCTTTAATAATGCCTAATATATTTTATTACATTGAGGTATATTTTGCACGTACGAAATGGACTTCAGTATATTTAATGCGATTCCGAGGCTACGAGCATTTCATATGTCTAACACTGTATTTCGCAAAAGAACCCTCCAGTAATTTCAAACTTCCGTTTTAATTACATTATATAAATATGAGCCAAAATCTGCAATGTTGTGGAATAATTCCGCGAACTGAGTACAGAAAGAAGCGGTGTCGTTTTGCTCTAAAGGCGAATTACAGACGCTATCCATAGGAAAAATTCTTTTGTAGTCGGTTTCATATAGAACTATGTCCTTGTTAACATTTATCGAATAAAAAACAGATACATCGATGACACTTTTCGTATGGAAAAGTGTCACTATAGACGTCTCACTGATATTCTTCGTACAGAAAAAATGTCTTGAGAGATACTTCACATATCAAAAGGGCTTTTAAACACCTTTTATATAGAAAAAGTGTATTCATAGACAGTTCTTGTTAATACGTTTTTTTTTAATGAAGTCTGTTCGTCTCTCATGTGAATCGTCCCCTTATTGTGTCATTGAATACTAAATACCGATAACAATTTAAGCTAGTTTTAAGACAACTAAATTATCGTCTTCTATTTTTCTTGCAAAATTTCCCTTTCACTTTCCCTTTCACATGTTACATTAATTTACATGTTGACATGAATTTCGTTCACTTATTACGTCAATGAATTTTGAATTTCCATAAAAATTAAAGGTTCTAAATTTCCCTTTTACATGTTATCCTTACGTAATTAATGATATACACTGTTGTATGCAAGATGGAGCGAGGTGGCTTATATTCGCAGTAGTCGTTACTCTTTAGAATCTGAGTGAAAACATAAATATCGACATTCAAAGTAAGAGATATGACTTTCCAACTCATTGAAAATGGGTTGCACCGGAAAGAAAATCCCAACGCTTAGACATAAAAAAAACATTTTTGTAAATATTTAAAATTTGGTGATATTGCTTTACTTTGGTTTAGCATTTATGCGAAATCACATTAAATTTTACTCAATATTATAACACTTTGACCATTTTTTACGAGTGGGAAAAATATATCCTAAGCATTTCGATAAGTACCTATGACTTAATTAGCATCTACTTTATGTTTTATACCGCCTTTTGTTGTCTCTCCAAACAGTTTAAAGTGAAAGTTATGCTCTTTTGCATTCCTGGTGACGATATAGAATCGGTTTAACCGCTACAATTCTTCGTATATATTTTTCATTCTTAATTTAATTATTCACTTATTTAGCAATACTGCAATTTGAAGTCTCTTGCCCAATATTAAGTAAATTACAAAATACCCGTACATAAAATAATACTAATCTAATTGAAAATTGAAAATTTGGAAAACAAAAACGAAATATAATACTTAGAAAATTAACTAGCAACAATTAACTTATAACGGGAAAATTAAAGTGCTCTGAAAATATATGCAATTTATTTGAATTAGTTAAACACTAAAATTAATTTACATTACAAGCTTACAGTTTGAAACTGTTAAGTAAGTCACAATATGTGTGAATAAAATAAATTTAAAAATTAATATGGAATAAAAATTAAAAAAAAATACATAAATTCATGTTTTAAAATCATCTAAATAATTAGTAAATATAACTACATTTAAATGATTAGCAAATATATCTACATTTACATATATTCAAGTATATAAATGTAGACTGTGTATGATAGATATTACGAAAAGATACATGCAACGCATTTGAAATTCTAAGGTCGTTTTGTTATAACTTCGAGCTATTCTTACTTTCGTGACTGGGCGTGGCACGATGAGCGACGAATCTAAGTGTCTGACGAACACTTCGAGTAGTCAGGTAATCGACAAGTCTGATAAATGTTTCTCAAACTGTAACGTTCAGAATCATTATTAGACTGTATGTCTCGTTAAGTAACTCTAAAAATAGAGTACCTATGAGCTCGCTGAATATAAAGTGCTCTTTCATATCTCATTCATGGAATGCAAGGACATAGGAAACACGAACTTTGGTTAGAATATATTTTGTAAAAACACAACAACAATCGTTGATCAACAAATGCAGGAAAAGAACATCCCCATACATTTGTGATTAGTGTCGGGGTATACCTTTAAGCACTACATAATATTTGGCATAACTAGAGCATGAGCAAGTTACTTTTCACATATAGCGGAAGCGAGAAATTAGTAGTGTATAATTACCCTAATAAATGATTAATGCTTAAAACGGTGTGACTAATATGCTTCCCAAAGCACAGCATATCATCTAACAAGATTCCCAACACAAAGTCTGTTTTTCGACACCCAACCACGTAGTCTATCAAGCACACAATCAACTTTCCCTGAAGAACATCTAGAAACTGTAACACGGTTTACACATTTTGTAAAAAAAGATCGTTAAAGTAACGAATGAAAAAAAATTGGACTAAAAACTGAACCTTAAAGCACCTCACTCTTTACGCTGAGCATGTTACTGCATCTACCATTGGCGCAGATTTGCTGTCTCCTTTTTGAAAGATAGCAGTAAAACTATAAAAAGTACGTAACTTGTTAGAAACTGTCCGAAATGACAAAATATGATATACCTACTCGTATGCCACAACAGTTTTTATCTAATGACCTAAAATTAAATATTTTGATCCGGAAGCACCTGTTAACCACTATTATCTCCGACATTAAGCTTAGCATTAAACTACACCATCCATGTACTTTTTCCTGTTCAACGACCTTCATCTGATGGCCGGCAGATATTCACATTTCCACACACATTAATAACATCATCAATCTGTATACACACAACGTCAACTTAAACCTGTTCAATATTTATATATTTGACAGGATACGCATCAGCAAATTCTATGCTTTTTATCAATTCTACAGAATAGTGAAAGTACAAATTTTGGAGTAGTTGAATGCATATTTGTAGAAGTGTTTTTAATAAATGAAAAGATTTTAATTGGTAGTTACTATTTGCCCCATGGAGACCTCAGTGCGTTTGAAGCTGAGATGTCAGATTTGCTTATTCGTTACAACAACATAATACTAGATTTTAATAATAATTTATTTGAAGTTTCGAAAGCCAATAATCTCAGACTTATATGTGACAGGCTTGGTGTTTGCATCAGACATAATTCTTGTCCTTTACATTACGAGGTTTATCATCAAACGCCTTCATTAATTGATTTAATTGATACTTTTTGGTCTCATCTCCTCAACGTCAATTCATATGACATTTCAACATTTGGAAACATGCGCTTATATATATTTTCGATTAAAAGTGCAGTGCAGCGCAATGAGATCTTTTATAATTTTTATGATTACAATAGTATTTTTTCTGAAATAGTCTGTGAAAAGGTTTTATCTACGGATTTTATTTCGATTTTTAGCAAGTCTAATGTTGATCAATAAAGTATACTTGCGAATGGTTTAAATTCAATTCACAAAATTTTTCCCAAAAAAGATAAAAGAGCACAACGTTGCTTAGATAATTAACTAGATTCTCTTTTAACTCGCTACCATCAATCACTGAGTGACTTAGCATATGCGGCCTTCCTCAACGACAGAAGCGAAATAGGAAAATTTACTGTAGAGCGAGAAATCGGAATAAAGCCATTAAGAGAAGGGTAAATCGTGAGGCACATTCGAGGCTATTTTGCAATTGTTTAAATATGAAATATTTATGTTAATGGACTAGTTGATAATAGATAGAGAAATTTAAATTCTGACAATTTGTATGACGTTGACGACTTGACAATCTTAAGATTGTTTCCCACTTTTATCTAATTACTTCTTCCATGAAGTTAATACTACTATAATTACTTCCACTTTTCCAAGGTTATGGAACACTTCTAAAATATTCCCAATTAAAAAGAAAGCCAGTGATAGTGCTTTTGAAAATTTAAACCAATAGCTATATTGCTCGTTATCTCCAAAGTAGTAGAATACATTCTGAAGCACCATATTCCGCAATACATCAAGGAAAATAAACTGCTAAATGATGGGCAGAGTGGATTTAGGCGGGGACGAGGTACTTCCTTTGACAGAGTCGATCACGTCAGTCTAATAAATAAGCTTTCGCAATTGTATGGCTTTGGGGGAAATGCATGCAAACTTATGTATTGATATTTATGAGTTAAGAAGCAATGCGTGTGTCTTAATTGTGTGACGTTGAACGTAGTGCCAGTCAGAAGTGCTGTCCCGCAAGGTTCAGTACTTAGACCTATTCTGTTCATTTTGATCCTAAATGATCTGTTTAGTAGGTTGGATAATTGTTTATGCTTTGCGTATGCTCGTGATGTTCAGCAGAAGTTACCACAATAATGACGTTATTCAAGCAAAAATTGAGAATGTATTCCAATGTCTCTCTGTGTGGATGTCCTCAAATGAACTTAAAGTGATTGCAATGTTGTTTGCTTCCCATGCACGTGAATTGAATTTGTCTTACAATGGGGTAGCTATTGAAGTGCGCAATATTGAATGTTTGGACGTTATAATTGACGATAAGCTCTCATTTGATTTGCATACTGAACTGTGAATATGACCCTTCGGCGGTTATATAATTCCGATTTAATAATTCCGCTTCATGTTAAACGAAAACTAGTACGTAGTTTAATAATGTCGCATATAAATTATTGTATCGAAACAAATGCCGGTACAGTTAAAAGCAATATAACGAAAATACAGTTGTCCTTCAATCGTGCTATACGTTATCTGTTCTGTATTTGTCGAATTGTGCACGTGTCTCCGTTTGTGATACAATTTTTACGTTGTTCCTTTCCTAATTTTGTAGTTATTCGTTCGTTGCTTTTGTTTTTTAATTCTATAAATGCTGTTTCTTGCAGTATTATTTAGAGTTACTCGATCAGCTTGGACTAATCGATTGATTATTCATAACATAATATATTATATGAGCAAATCTTTTCAAGTAAGAGTAGCCAGAGAGTTTGACAAGCTTCCAAACACATTAAAATTTGTTTCTTCATCCCAAAACAATGATATCAATGATATTCCTCATCTATAATTATCCGCTTGAGTCCTTTTTTTCTTTAACATTGCCGTCAGATAGTTTGTTGTCCATCTTTTTTTTTCATTATGAACGGGGAAATGATTATCGCTAAATTTATATTTTTTCTTTCCTTTCCTTTTTTTAGTCATTATTTGTATCTCAATTACTAAGTTAATTAAATCTTAAAAAAGGTACTGGTAGTTATTAACTCTTACCGTTTAATCTTATATCAAATTTTTCGTTATAGTAAGGAGTAGCTGTAAATTCCAACTAAAGTTATAATTCCGTATTTTAAGACGAAAAACATACAAAGTGAAAAATAATAAGTGAAGTAGACTGTCATATTGTAAATCATATTTTTCTGCTTATAAGATTCACAACATTTTTAATAACATTAGTATTGTAAAGTTGCATAATGTATTAGTTATTCAGTTGTGGAGAAGATATGTTGTAATATTGTAATTTAATTAAATCGGTTTTAGGGCTTAAAATAAAATCCTGTATAAATAAATTAAATTAAATTAAAAAAGTCTTGCTTATTACCTATTGACAACATTATTCACTTCACTTCCAAATATGAGTTGATGCTCCCCAATCCCAATCCACATCTATTGTCGACAATGTGATCAAATGTTATAAACAAGTTCGGTTCGGTTTCTTTTCTCCAGTCCTCCACATGTTGGTGTTCAACGGGTTTCAATTTTGCGCTATAAAAGACGCCACTTTCGGTTCTCAATAATCTATAACATTAACACGCTTGTGCCGAATATCTGGTCATAAGCAATATGTGATAAACACGGTTGTTGTTCTGTGAGTTAAAAGCCTTTCTGTACACATAAATAAAAAAAAATTAAAAATCAGTAAAATAGTAAATTTTCTCAAAATCAATTTCGATTCCTTTAATCAATTGGCATATTTTGAAATCTGTCAATTACACCTTGAAATGATGCACATTTATAATGCCGGAAAGCACGTCCGTAGAACTTAAATGATGTACGTGGTGCAAAATGATAATGTTCTTTTTGAAAACGGTGCATGAGATATGACAAAGTAAGTGCTAAAAACCCAGACGATTGCAGATATTTGGTAACAAAATCTTTTAGCACCATAAACTAAGCGAAAATTTAATACGTTTGTTTTTAACTCTCTTGTCGAAATCTCCAGAGGTTGGCATATCTCTGGTTTCTTTCTCATCCGAATGACATAAATGCCGTAGATACGGCATCTACGAGACCAAAAATGCCGTCCCTCGTGTACTGTGGCTTGAAACCATTGTTGTATGAACCACTAGTCCCAGTATCTTAACCCTTTTCAATTCTCCCATAAACCAAATTCAAAACGTCATTATAATTTTTCGGGTGTTTGTTGTTTATTTTCGTTAAGAGTTTTGTGCAAAAAAAAAAAACAGTAAAAAAATAACGGAAAACAAACTAAAACGAATTTTATCTTTAATGCTTCAAACAAAAGTAAAGAAATGCATTTGTCGTTAATACATTACATTACAAAATCATACATAAACTTATAGCATTATGAATAAATTAAGCTAAAAGCGAAATGTTTATATTTTATAAATAAAGATATCATTATGAACATATTGCACTAATTAATGTGACCATTTATGCATGTATGTGTGTGTTTCTGTTGTATAAAGACATAAAATATGATTGAGATACATAGTTAATTATTTTGTTTTCTAGTATCCTTCATTCGATTTATTTGGTGACCAGACCTCGGGCTTTGGGGTAAGCTGAAACTGGTTTCTTTGCAGGGGTTCGCCCAGTGGGAGGGCGACGGTTAGAATCCATAGCAGAAGCCGGTGGTATTCCTGAAGCGACACGACTAGATTTAATGCGACTACCATTGGCTGTGGGTATTCCCACGCCGTTGGTTGAGGGTGAATGGCCATTCATGTTCGAGGTATTCGAGACGGCTGCTGCTGCATTAGCACTTGCATTAATGATGCTCTCTAAACGACTGCGTATAGAATTGGTGTGATTTTCCACAATGTCAATATCATCGCCCGTTTGCATTGCTTGCGCCAGTACAGCTTGCAAGGAAGCTGAGACCTTTGGTGTCTTGTATTCCTGAGTAGTGCGACAAGGCATTTCGAGTTCGTAAGACACGATATTTTCACTTCTGAAACGTAAGCCTCGCTCAGTTGTGTTCGTTTTCGCTTCTATCAACGCGTATTCTGAAATTGGTCTGCGTCTTTGGGGATGTGAGACGGGGCGCTTCGAATTGTAAGAACTGTCGTTGCAAATGGGCAATGAAGAGAATTTCCATTCTTCTTGCTCCTCATCGTATTTGGCTTGTGTGTATAGCCTTTGTTTTACCTCGACTGGTACAAAATTGTCAATTATCAAAAGCTGACGTTTCAATTCCTTTACCAACTCGTTTTGGGCCATTTCTAATTCCCTCAAGTCCTGATTGTGCTCAAATTTGCAATCATTCAACTCTTGCTGCAATGCTAAAAACTTGGCGTAGCACTTGGATAATTTACGTTTCTTCAATTCCACTTCTTGCTCCAACGACGTTACTGTTTCACGTATTTCCAAAGTAGTTTCTTCCTGTAATTCCAGCTTTTGCTGCATTTCGATTTCACGCTTCTTACGTTCGGCAATTTCCACCAATTTCTTCTCCAGCTCAACCTGGCGCTCACTGTAGGTATCGAGTAGATTTTTACCGCCTCTTACCATCTGAGATTCCAGTTCATTCAACTTGGCTGCTAACTTAGCAGTTTCCAAACGCTCACATTCCAATTGTTCGTTGGTTTTGGCCACCTCCTCTTCCACCTCATTTTCTTTGTCAGATTCGGGTTCTTCATTCTGAGTTACCTCAATGACTTCGAGTGCACTTTGTGCACTGCTCTCCAACTCCCTGTATTGTTTTTCCTTGCGCTCTTTGGGTTTCTTGACAACTTTCTTTGCAGGTTTCTCCACTTTCACGTGTTGTTTAGAGCCAATCAAACGTTTAAGTCTTTCAATTTCCTCTTGGTATTCTTTAAGTTTAGCATCCTGAGGGTCTTCGTTCTTAATCGGTTGGTTTTGAATGGCCTTAGCTCGGGAGGCGTAACGTAATGTGGTCAAAGTTTCATTGTAATTGAAGGCAGATGGGCCAATGTTGGCAATCATTATAGTTTTTGAATTACCGCCCAGTGAGTCTTGCAGAAGCCTTGTTAGTTTGGAATCTCGATAGGGTACATGTGGTGAGTTTTCGGCTAAAGCCGATATAACATTGCCCAATGATGATAGGGCCAGATTAATTTTGCTCGCCTCCTTAAGGCGCTCTGCCGAAGCACCAGTTTTACTTTGTCTCTCGCTGCCGGCTAAATCGATAAGGTTTAGTTTGCCCACCTTAATGGTATTGGTCTCAATGTCACACATTTCAATTTTAATCATGAAAATGGCATGAGATCTGAAAAATAAGAAGGGAAATGGGTAGAGGTAAGAGGAAGTTCATAAGCAATTTAAAAACGTTGTCGCGATGTCATAATAATGCTTTCAATACTTTTCTATGAAGTATACTTTTTAAAGACTATGCATACAAATTTGTCGAATGTGTTTTAGTTGACTTTTTAAAACAATTGCAGGATCAGGTTGGTGCGTGGTGATAGAATTCCAGCCTAGTTTACAAGAATTACGCGATTTAAATATTTTACATTCTATGGCTCACCTTGAACAGGTGTACAGTTAGACAGTCGTTTTACTACAACTGATTATGTACGGTCGGATCTGATCCAGACTTTTTGCAAACATTTCTAAGCA
>JAHXMU010035844.1:0-12930 GCA_019455685.1 Philornis downsi | reverse complement strand
AAAAAAAATTCATATGCTAAAGATCAACTAATAATTAGCAAATACGAGTATCTAAGAGTAGACTTTATATGACCGACAAGTCTATTACAAAAATTGCATGCGATGCATTCAAAATTTTAAGGTCATTTCGCAATGCATTATAACTACGAGTTACGTTTACATTGAAAAATCGCGGTGTAAGATGGCAAAGTTTTAAAACAAACATTTGTCTTTCAAGTAGAAAAGAAGACGTTTTTCTTACAGAAAAGTGTCATAAAAGACACGTTTCTTATGGAAAAATATCATGGAAGAAGCCTTTCTTATAGAAATATGTAATGGAAGACATTATTCACGGCTGGCATCTTCTCCCCTTCTATGACTAAAAAATAAATAATCTAAAGATGGAAAACATTTTATGTTATGCTATCACTTACCTCCACGAATTGTGTTTGGAATTATTTAATGACTATCTTCAAAGTATGATAGCGACTAATAAAATAGTTGACAGTGATTATAATAATTAATTCAATTATATTATATTATATATAATTATATTATATTATAATTAATTCAATTGTAATTAATAGCTTAGATTTTACTTATTTTCACTGCAATCTCAAAACATAATATTTTTTTTCGAACTTTTGACAGTTCTTCTTTTCTCATTGCGGGCTCATGATGTTTTTCGATTAATAAACAAAGTATTTCAAACGTTTATGATGCAAAACGTGAATATTTGTTGTGATTCCTTCCTCCTCAAAAGTGATCGATGAAAGCCGGTGTTGTACAATGCTTGTCCGCTATTTCGTTATTTTATACCTTTCAAAGTAAATCAAAACTTAAAAATTAAACATTAATCAAAGAAATTAAATCAGAACCGCAGGCGAAGCTAAAATTTAATGGATATAAAAAATATATTTACTAATTCCTTACATAGAAACTGTCTTTATGGATAATTTTTGTATACAAAATTGCCTTTATCAACACTTTTCGCATAAAATCTTTTTTTTAGAAAACTGTATTTATTGACACCTTTCATATAGAAAACTGTTTTTATTGACATTTCCTTACAGGGAAGTGTCCACTGTTGTGTCCACTTACTACATGGAAAAGGGTCTTTTTCTAACATTTTATCTACTCATAAGCATATTTATTAACACTTCGTATAGAGAACAGTTTTTTGTAACATTTTATATGGAAAAGAGCCTTTGTTTACATTGTTCATGTGGAAAAAAGAGTCTTTTCTGACATTTCTCATATGAATAAGAGTCTTTGTGGTCACTTTTCATACAGGAAGCTCTTTTTGCTGGCACTTTTCATATTGAAAATTGCCTTTATTGACTTGGTGCAGAAAATATTTTACTGCATTTAAAGATCAGTTAACATTTTTTTTTTTTGCATTTAATATCTATGTAATGTTCAGTTATAACTTACAACCCATAAATAGTTCTAAAGATTAGCAGTATTACAAGAAGTGACGTGTAAAATTACCTAATATACTTGGGAACACTTACAACTTCATAATAGGTAATTGTCCAAAATTTGTATTTTCATTTATTTTATTTTTATTTTATACCAGTTAAAATTTAGGTTAAGATTAATTAAATTTTTTTTTGTTAAATTTTATATCGGTACTGAATACAGTGTTCAGTTATAACTTATAACTAATAAATTTACCTACATAGAATTACCTACATTAGAATTTACCTACATTTCTTAGAATTTAAGTGAAATCACACTATAATTTTAGGTAATATTATTTCGAATTTTTTTTTTTTGTGTGTGGGTATCAGAAAACAACATTTAGCGAGTAAATCTTATAAAGGTTGAAAATGTCATCAAATTGTGCGTAATTTTTAAATTAGGAATGTAACATGAATCTAAGAACTTTGTTTCTTTGTAATCCATAAAATATTTAACAATGTGGCTGCACTCTTCAGATGTAAATAAAAACAGCTGTTAAAAATATACTCTACAAATCATTTTTTACAACTTTGCAAAATAAACATTTTCTTTGCGTAAGGAAAACATGATAATATACGGTGTTTATATTGTTAGTAAATCGGGAGGTCTTATATTCAATTTGGACAATAATGTTCCACGCATAGAGCATGAAAAAACATTCACCTATCCGCTAGATCTAGTGTTGGATTATAATCCAAAAAAAGTGACAGTGGTCTTCAATCGTAAAGATGGTATCAATGGTAAGTCCAATCAATTTGGCAAGGTAGAAGTAATACATACCTAATTAATATGCTGTTTTTTTGCTTTTAGTTGGTCATGTTTTAGTGGCTGTCAATGGCTCTCAAGTAAACGCAGCCACTTTGGAAGATGGCAGAGATGTGAAAACCGTCCTAGAAGCTGCCGACAACTATCCAATTAATTTAAAGTTTAGCCGCCCTAAGATGACAACCAACGAGAAGATATTTCTGGCTAGTATGTTTTATCCATTGTTTGCTATCGCCAGTCAACTGAGCCCGGAACCAAAGAGCTCTGGCATTGAAACCTTAGAGGCGGACACATTTACGCTGCATTGTTTTCAAACATTAACAGGTGTGAAATTCATCGTTATCAGCGAGACGGGTTTAAGTGGGATGGATATTTTACTACGTAGAATATATGAACTGTACTCAGATTATGCACTTAAAAACCCTTTCTATTCTCTGGAAATGCCTATACGTTGCGAATTATTCGACAACAAATTACAAGCTTTGCTAGATTTGGTGGAGAAGGGTATCTCGAATTTGGAAAAATAAATACCGGTTCCGTTTACAACAAGTGATTTTAGTAGTTTATACTGTCAGGTTGGTCACCATCATTCCCAATCATGCAAATTGTTCGCAAGACTTGTAAATTTATAGAGGGGGAGAACTGAACATGTAATTGTTCCCCATAGACAGAGTTTATATCAATAAAGAATTATTGGGGATTTGTAAAACGAATATTTTATAAGTCTGCATTAAATTTTTGTAAATTAAAATGTTGTAAATTTGCCTAAGGATATGGTAAAATAATCGCAATTTAAGACACTTTAGCTTTGATGTACAAAATAAATACATATTTATTATATAAGTTTTTTTTTACAATATTTTGGGAGTTGGTCGTGAATATTGTGTTCAGCGTCACACAAAAATAAATTCGACTGATTTTAATGTACAAAATCAATCACCTGAAACAATATTGTGACGATTTAGTCAGTCACACATCTGAAAATGGTCCGTAGAAGGATTTTTTCTGTTGGTAATTGGTTTAGTTAAAACAAACGCATGAAAGTTAATGCATACGCAGCAGGACAAGCCGATTAGCAATGCTTTTTGTCTGCTTTAGAACGATAATAGGATAGAATGATAATAGATACAATTAAAAATGTCTACTTACGATCTTGATGCTCTTAAATTTATGTTAAAGAGGTAAATGGTACAAAACAAAAAATCTACGAATTTGTTTAATCTTTTTATCATGGTGTTTAGTGTAATTTATATATTAGCAATTGTTTGCTACTGTTAAAAGAATTTAATTGATTGTTTTAAATACTAGCCAAATGTATAGCTATCTTTGCTCCCCGATAGAAAGCAATTCTCAGCGGACAATACAAAGCCAAACTATAGATTATGCAATTTCCTCTTGATCGAATTTTTGGCTGTAAAAATGATCAACTTCGTCAAAGAGGAGGGGGAGTGGCAACATTTATATTAAAGAAATTGTAAGTTAAATACAATGTATTATTATGGCTCAGTAGAATATGTGTTCATTGAGCTTTTGTTGGCTGGTTAAAAAACACGGTTTATTTACCTCGTAAAGATTTTAATGTCCTTCAGAACGAAATTCGTGATCTTCTATTAACATATAAAAAAGTTGTTGTATTCCTTCACTGACGACGCTCAAATCTTATTTAAAGGGGAACATCAATTTATAGATGTACTGGGACAGAAAATAGATTACGTTTTAGTATCTTTAAATCAATGGATGAATTCCAATAAACTTAGTGTCGATGCTTAGTTTGGTTTTATATTGTTCTGGCGAATCCACTAAATTTGTACATAGTTTGAAATGCTTGGGTGTTGATGATAACTATGTTTCATATTCTAAGACTTAATTCTACTGATTTAGAGCGTCCACGTCATAAAAATCAACCACTAGTACATGCTTTAATAATGCCTAATATATTTTATTACATTGAGGTATATTTTGCACGTACGAAATGGACTTCAGTATATTTAATGCGATTCCGAGGCTACGAGCATTTCATATGTCTAACACTGTATTTCGCAAAAGAACCCTCCAGTAATTTCAAACTTCCGTTTTAATTACATTATATAAATATGAGCCAAAATCTGCAATGTTGTGGAATAATTCCGCGAACTGAGTACAGAAAGAAGCGGTGTCGTTTTGCTCTAAAGGCGAATTACAGACGCTATCCATAGGAAAAATTCTTTTGTAGTCGGTTTCATATAGAACTATGTCCTTGTTAACATTTATCGAATAAAAAACAGATACATCGATGACACTTTTCGTATGGAAAAGTGTCACTATAGACGTCTCACTGATATTCTTCGTACAGAAAAAATGTCTTGAGAGATACTTCACATATCAAAAGGGCTTTTAAACACCTTTTATATAAAAAGTGTATTCATAGACAGTTCTTGTTAATACGTTTTTTTTTTAATGAAGTCTGTTCGTCTCTCATGTGAATCGTCCCCTTATTGTGTCATTGAATACTAAATACCGATAACAATTTAAGCTAGTTTTAAGACAACTAAATTATCGTCTTCTATTTTTCTTGCAAAATTTCCCTTTCACTTTCCCTTTCACATGTTACATTAATTTACATGTTGACATGAATTTCGTTCACTTATTACGTCAATGAATTTTGAATTTCCATAAAAATTAAAGGTTCTAAATTTCCCTTTTACATGTTATCCTTACGTAATTAATGATATACACTGTTGTATGCAAGATGGAGCGAGGTGGCTTATATTCGCAGTAGTCGTTACTCTTTAGAATCTGAGTGAAAACATAAATATCGACATTCAAAGTAAGAGATATGACTTTCCAACCCATTGAAAATGGGTTGCACCGGAAAGAAAATCCCAACGCTTAGACATAAAAATAAACATTTTTGTAAATATTTAAAATTTGGTGATATTGCTTTACTTTGGTTTAGCATTTATGCGAAATCACATTAAATTTTACTCAATATTATAACACTTTGACCATTTTTTACGAGTGGGAAAAATATATCCTAAGCATTTCGATAAGTACCTATGACTTAATTAGCATCTACTTTATGTTTTATACCGCCTTTTGTTGTCTCTCCAAACAGTTTAAAGTGAAAGTTATGCTCTTTTGCATTCCTGGTGACGATATAGAATCGGTTTAACCGCTACAATTCTTCGTATATATTTTTCATTCTTAATTTAATTATTCACTTATTTAGCAATACTGCAATTTGAAGTCTCTTGCCCAATATTAAGTAAATTACAAAATACCCGTACATAAAATAATACTAATCTAATTGAAAATTGAAAATTTGGAAAACAAAAACGAAATATAATACTTAGAAAATTAACTAGCAACAATTAACTTATAACGGAAAAATTAAAGTGCTCTGAAAATATATGCAATTTATTTGAATTAGTTAAACACTAAAATTAATTTACATTACAAGCTTACAGTTTGAAACTGTTAAGTAAGTCACAATATGTGTGAATAAAATAAATTTAAAATTAATATGGAATAAAAATTTAAAAAAAAAAATACATAAATTCATGTTTTAAAATCATCTAAATAATTAGTAAATATAACTACATTTAAATGATTAGCAAATATATCTACATTTACATATATTCAAGTATATAAATGTAGACTGTGTATGATAGATATTACGAAAAGATACATGCAACGCATTTGAAATTCTAAGGTCGTTTTGTTATAACTTCGAGCTATTCTTACTTTCGTGACTGGGCGTGGCACGATGAGCGACGAATCTAAGTGTCTGACGAACACTTCGAGTAGTCAGGTAATCGACAAGTCTGATAAATGTTTCTCAAACTGTAACGTTCAGAATCATTATTAGACTGTATGTCTCGTTAAGTAACTCTAAAAATAGAGTACCTATGAGCTCGCTGAATGTAAAGTGCTCTTTCATATCTCATTCATGGAATGCAAGGACATAGGAAACACGAACTTTGGTTAGAATATATTTTGTAAAAACACAACAACAATCGTTGATCAACAAATGCAGGAAAAGAACATCCCCATACATTTGTGATTAGTGTCGGGGTATACCTTTAAGCACTACATAATATTTGGCATAACTAGAGCATGAGCAAGTTACTTTTCACATATAGCGGAAGCGAGAAATTAGTAGTGTATAATTACCCTAATAAATGATTAATGCTTAAAACGGTGTGACTAATATGCTTCCCAAAGCACAGCATATCATCTAACAAGATTCCCAACACAAAGTCTGTTTTTCGACACCCAACCACGTAGTCTATCAAGCACACAATCAACTTTCCCTGAAGAACATCTAGAAACTGTAACACGGTTTACACATTTTGTAAAAAAAGATCGTTAAAGTAACGAATGAAAAAAAATTGGACTAAAAACTGAACCTTAAAGCACCTCACTCTTTACGCTGAGCATGTTACTGCATCTACCATTGGCGCAGATTTGCTGTCTCCTTTTTGAAAGATAGCAGTAAAACTATAAAAAGTACGTAACTTGTTAGAAACTGTCCGAAATGACAAAATATGATATACCTACTCGTATGCCACAACAGTTTTTATCTAATGACCTAAAATTAAATATTTTGATCCGGAAGCACCTGTTAACCACTATTATCTCCGACATTAAGCTTAGCATTAAACTACACCATCCATGTACTTTTTCCTGTTCAACGACCTTCATCTGATGGCCGGCAGATATTCACATTTCCACACACATTAATAACATCATCAATCTGTATACACACAACGTCAACTTAAACCTGTTCAATATTTATATATTTGACAGGATACGCATCAGCAAATTCTATGCTTTTTATCAATTCTACAGAATAGTGAAAGTACAAATTTTGGAGTAGTTGAATGCATATTTGTAGAAGTGTTTTTAATAAATGAAAAGATTTTAATTGGTAGTTACTATTTGCCCCATGGAGACCTCAGTGCGTTTGAAGCTGAGATGTCAGATTTGCTTATTCGTTACAACAACATAATACTAGATTTTAATAATAATTTATTTGAAGTTTCGAAAGCCAATAATCTCAGACTTATATGTGACAGGCTTGGTGTTTGCATCAGACATAATTCTTGTCCTTTACATTACGAGGTTTATCATCAAACGCCTTCATTAATTGATTTAATTGATACTTTTTGGTCTCATCTCCTCAACGTCAATTCATATGACATTTAAACATTTGGAAACATGCGTTTATATATATTTTCGATTAAAAGTGCAGTGCAGCGCAATGAGCTCTTTTATAATTTTTATGATTACAATAGTATTTTTTCTGAAATAGTCTGTGAAAAGGTTTTATCTACGGATTTTATTTCGATTTTTAGCAAGTCTAATGTTGATCAATAAAGTATACTTGCGAATGGTTTAAATTCAATTCACAAAATTTTTCCCAAAAAAGATAAAAGAGCACAACGTTGCTTAGATAATTAACTAGATTCTCTTTTAACTCGCTTTTAACCATCAATCACTGAGTGACTTAGCATATGCGGCCTTCCTCAACGACAGAAGCGAAATAGGAAAATTTACTGTAGAGCGAGAAATCGGAATAAAGCCATTAAGAGAAGGGTAAATCGTGAGGCACATTCGAGGCTATTTTGCAATTGTTTAAATATGAAATATTTATGTTAATGGACTAGTTGATAATAGATAGAGAAATTTAAATTCTGACAATTTGTATGACGTTGACGACTTGACAATCTTAAGATTGTTTTCCACTTTTATCTAATTACTTCTTCCATGAAGTTAATACTACTATAATTACTTCCACTTTTCCAAGGTTATGGAACACTTCTAAAATATTCCCAATTAAAAAGAAAGCCAGTGATAGTGCTTTTGAAAATTTAAACCAATAGCTATATTGCTCGTTATCTCCAAAGTAGTAGAATACATTCTGAAGCACCATATTCCGCAATACATCAAGGAAAATAAACTGCTAAATGATGGGCAGAGTGGATTTAGGCGGGGACGAGGTACTTCCTTTGACAGAGTCGATCACGTCAGTCTAATAAACAAGCTTTCGCAATTGTATGGCTTTGGGGGAAATGCATGCAAACTTATGTATTGATATTTATGAGTTAAGAAGCAATGCGTGTGTCTTAATTGTGTGACGTTGAACGTAGTGCCAGTCAGAAGTGCTGTCCCGCAAGGTTCAGTACTTAGACCTATTCTGTTCATTTTGATCCTAAATGATCTGTTTAGTAGGTTGGATAATTGTTTATGCTTTGCGTATGCTCGTGATGTTCAGCAGAAGTTACCACAATAATGACGTTATTCAAGCAAAAATTGAGAATGTATTCCAATGTCTCTCTGTGTGGATGTCCTCAAATGAACTTAAAGTGATTGCAATGTTGTTTGCTTCCCATGCACGTGAATTGAATTTGTCTTACAATGGGGTAGCTATTGAAGTGCGCAATATTGAATGTTTGGACGTTATAATTGACGATAAGCTCTCATTTGATTTGCATACTGAACTGTGAATATGACCCTTCGGCGGTTATATAATTCCGATTTAATAATTCCGCTTCATGTTAAACGAAAACTAGTACGTAGTTTAATAATGTCGCATATAAATTATTGTATCGAAACAAATGCCGGTACAGTTAAAAGCAATATAACGAAAATACAGTTGTCCTTCAATCGTGCTATACGTTATCTGTTCTGTATTTGTCGAATTGTGCACGTGTCTCCGTTTGTGATACAATTTTTACGTTGTTCCTTTCCTAATTTTGTAGTTATTCGTTCGTTGCTTTTGTTTTTTAATTCTATCAATGCTGTTTCTTGCAGTATTATTTAGAGTTACTCGATCAGTTTGGACTAATCGATTGATTATTCATAACATAATATATTATATGAGCAAATCTTTTCAAGTAAGAGTAGCCAGAGAGTTTGACAAGCTTCCAAACACATTAAAATTTGTTTCTTCATCCCAAAACAATGATATCAATGATATTCCTCATCTATAATTATCCGCTTGAGTCCTTTTTTTCTTTAACATTGCCGTCAGATAGTTTGTTGTCCATCTTTTTTTTCATTATGAACGGGGAAATGATTATCGCTAAATTTATTTTTTTTCTTTCCTTTCCTTTTTTTAGTCATTATTTGTATCTCAATTACTAAGTTAATTAAATCTTAAAAAAGGTACTGGTAGTTATTAACTTTTACCGTTTAATCTTATATCAAATTTTTCGTTATAGTAAGGAGTAGCTGTAAATTCCAACTAAAGTTATAATTCCGTATTTTAAGACGAAAAACATACAAAGTGAAAAATAATAAGTGAAGTAGACTGTCATATTGTAAATCATATTTTTCTGCTTATAAGATTCACAACATTTTTAATAACATTAGTATTGTAAAGTTGCATAATGTATTAGTTATTCAGTTGTGGAGAAGATATGTTGTAATATTGTAATTTAATTAAATCGGTTTTAGGGCTTAAAATAAAATCCTGTATAAATAAATTAAATTAAATTAAAAAAGTCTTGCTTATTACCTATTGACAACATTATTCACTTCACTTCCAAATATGAGTTGATGCTCCCCAATCCCAATCCACATCTATTGTCGACAATGTGATCAAATGTTATAAACAAGTTCGGTTCGGTTTCTTTTCTCCAGTCCTCCACATGTTGGTGTTCAACGGGTTTCAATTTTGCGCTATAAAAGACGCCACTTTCGGTTCTCAATAATCTATAACATTAACACGCTTGTGCCGAATATCTGGTCATAAGCAATATGTGATAAACACGGTTGTTGTTCTGTGAGTTAAAAGCCTTTCTGTACACATAAATAAAAAAAAATTAAAAATCAGTAAAATAGTAAATTTTCTCAAAATCAATTTCGATTCCTTTAATCAATTGGCATATTTTGAAATCTGTCAATTACACCTTGAAATGATGCACATTTATAATGCCGGAAAGCACGTCCGTAGAACTTAAATGATGTACGTGGTGCAAAATGATAATGTTCTTTTTGAAAACGGTGCATGAGATATGACAAAGTAAGTGCTAAAAACCCAGACGATTGCAGATATTTGGTAACAAAATCTTTTAGCACCATAAACTAAGCGAAAATTTAATACGTTTGTTTTTAACTCTCTTGTCGAAATCTCCAGAGGTTGGCATATCTCTGGTTTCTTTCTCATCCGAATGACATAAATGCCGTAGATACGGCATCTACGAGACCAAAAATGCCGTCCCTCGTGTACTGTGGCTTGAAACCATTGTTGTATGAACCACTAGTCCCAGTATCTTAACCCTTTTCAATTCTCCCATAAACCAAATTCAAAACGTCATTATAATTTTTCGGGTGTTTGTTGTTTATTTTCGTTAAGAGTTTTGTGCAAAAAAAAAAAACAGTAAAAAAATAACGGAAAACAAACTAAAACGAATTTTATCTTTAATGCTTCAAACAAAAGTAAAGAAATGCATTTGTCGTTAATACATTACATTACAAAATCATACATAAACTTATAGCATTATGAATAAATTAAGCTAAAAGCGAAATGTTTATATTTTATAAATAAAGATATCATTATGAACATATTGCACTAATTAATGTGACCATTTATGCATGTATGTGTGTGTTTCTGTTGTATAAAGACATAAAATATGATTGAGATACATAGTTAATTATTTTGTTTTCTAGTATCCTTCATTCGATTTATTTGGTGACCAGACCTCGGGCTTTGGGGTAAGCTGAAACTGGTTTCTTTGCAGGGGTTCGCCCAGTGGGAGGGCGACGGTTAGAATCCATAGCAGAAGCCGGTGGTATTCCTGAAGCGACACGACTAGATTTAATGCGACTACCATTGGCTGTGGGTATTCCCACGCCGTTGGTTGAGGGTGAATGGCCATTCATGTTCGAGGTATTCGAGACGGCTGCTGCTGCATTAGCACTTGCATTAATGATGCTCTCTAAACGACTGCGTATAGAATTGGTGTGATTTTCCACAATGTCAATATCATCGCCCGTTTGCATTGCTTGCGCCAGTACAGCTTGCAAGGAAGCTGAGACCTTTGGTGTCTTGTATTCCTGAGTAGTGCGACAAGGCATTTCGAGTTCGTAAGACACGATATTTTCACTTCTGAAACGTAAGCCTGGCTCAGTTGTGTTCGTTTTCGCTTCTATCAACGCGTATTCTGAAATTGGTCTGCGTCTTTGGGGATGTGAGACGGGGCGCTTCGAATTGTAAGAACTGTCGTTGCAAATGGGCAATGAAGAGAATTTCCATTCTTCTTGCTCCTCATCGTATTTGGCTTGTGTGTATAGCCTTTGTTTTACCTCGACTGGTACAAAATTGTCAATTATCAAAAGCTGACGTTTCAATTCCTTTACCAACTCGTTTTGGGCCATTTCTAATTCCCTCAAGTCCTGATTGTGCTCAAATTTGCAATCATTCAACTCTTGCTGCAATGCTAAAAACTTGGCGTAGCACTTGGATAATTTACGTTTCTTCAATTCCACTTCTTGCTCCAACGACGTTACTGTTTCACGTATTTCCAAAGTAGTTTCTTCCTGTAATTCCAGCTTTTGCTGCATTTCGATTTCACGCTTCTTACGTTCAGCAATTTCCACCAATTTCTTCTCCAGCTCAACCTGGCGCTCACTGTAGGTATCGAGTAGATTTTTACCACCTCTTACCATCTGAGATTCCAGTTCATTCAACTTGGCTGCTAACTTAGCAGTTTCCAAACGCTCACATTCCAATTGTTCGTTGGTTTTGGCCACCTCCTCTTCCACCTCATTTTCTTTGTCAGATTCGGGTTCTTCATTCTGAGTTACCTCAATGACTTCGAGTGCACTTCGTGCACTGCTCTCCAACTCCCTGTATTGTTTTTCCTTGCGCTCTTTGGGTTTCTTGACAACTTTCTTTGCAGGTTTCTCCACTTTCACGTGTTGTTTAGAGCCAATCAAACGTTTAAGTCTTTCAATTTCCTCTTGGTATTCTTTAAGTTTAGCATCCTGAGGGTCTTCGTTCTTAATCGGTTGGTTTTGAATGGCCTTAGCTCGGGAGGCGTAACGTAATGTGGTCAAAGTTTCATTGTAATTGAAGGCAGATGGGCCAATGTTGGCAATCATTATAGTTTTTGAATTACCGCCCAGTGAGTCTTGCAGAAGCCTTGTTAGTTTGGAATCCCGATAGGGTACATGTGGTGAGTTTTCGGCTAAAGCCGATATAACATTGCCCAATGATGATAGGGCCAGATTAATTTTGCTCGCCTCCTTAAGGCGCTCTGCCGAAGCACCAGTTTTACTTTGTCTCTCGCTGCCGGCTAAATCGATAAGGTTTAGTTTGCCCACCTTAATGGTATTGGTCTCAATGTCACACATTTCAATTTTAATCATGAAAATGGCATGAGATCTGAAAAATAAGAAGGGAAATGGGTAGAGGTAAGAGGAAGTTCATAAGCAATTTAAAAACGTTGTCGCGATGTCATAATAATGCTTTCAATACTTTTCTATGAAGTATACTTTTTAAAGACTATGCATACAAATTTGTCGAATGTGTTTTAGTTGACTTTTTAAAACAATTGCAGGATCAGGTTGGTGCGTGGTGATAGAATTCCAGCCTAGTTTACAAGAATTACGCGATTTAAATATTTTACATTCTATGGCTCACCTTGAACAGGTGTACAGTTAGACAGTCGTTTTACTACAACTGATTATGTACGGTCGGATCTGATCCAGACTTTTTGCAAACATTTCTAAGCA
>JAHXMU010035809.1:0-10725 GCA_019455685.1 Philornis downsi | reverse complement strand
CTGTTTTGAAATCACTAAATAGATAACCCTATATTAGACGTTATTTAAATCATTCCCATCTGTCATCATTTGAATAAATTTTATCGCTGCTGTTGCAAAACATGAACATTTCTTAACGCACATAATACCTGCTTTAGTGATGTCCTAGTCATGAACATCTTTTATTTCTTGTTTAACAATGTCACATAAAGTCCTAATTTGTACAAGTTTGCACATTTATTCTCTAAAGAGGACATTTTGTACCTTAAGCTGGCTTAAAACTCTTATCTTTTGCCGCACGGTCCAGTCAACCAGCATAGTGAATTGCTTGTAAAATTTCATTAAAATGTGTAAATGTGAATCGTCGTTGTATTCATTTAAATACGAGTTTATTGGTGTACAAATGGAAATACGAGGTGTGTTAAAAAAATAGGGTGAATTTTCAAATTTTGCGGGTTACGTACATTCGACTTTCGTTTATTATTTTTTTTTTTGTTGGTACACTCGTCTCGAAGATATGTTGACGGTTTTATCCATATAGCGTGTTTAGTTTGTTTGTGAGAGGCATAAATAAGACAAATAATTGGCCGGAAGGCTTTAAATTACCAGCCAGAAATAAACAAATAAAATGTTTTGCGTGTTTGGCGATTTTCTGCTACCGAAAAAAAAATGAACCAAAAAAGTTGCATCAAATTTTGTGTAAAAAATGGGATTAAGTGCTCAAAAACACTTGAAGTGTTGACAGTGGCATACGGGGAGAGTACTCTGAATCAAAACAATTTTTACAAGTGGTACAAGCTTTTCACAGAAGGTCGAGAAGATATGAATGACGACGCTCGCTCTGGTAGCCCCAGCACATCAACAACCAATGAAAATGTTGAGAAAATAAAGAAAATTGTTATGGAGAATCGTCGAATCACAGTTAGAGAAGTTGCTGAGGATGTCGGCATATCGGATGGCTCATAACTTGTAATCTTTTCGGAAATTTTGGCCATAAAGCGTGTGGCGGCGAAGTTCGTTCCAAAATTGCTGAATTTTAACCAAAAACAACGTCGCGTGAGCATCGCGACGCGGAATTGTTGAATGACCGCAACGATGATCTAGATTTGCTTAAAAAGATTATAACTGGTGACGAATCATGGGTATATGGTTAAGACATCGAAACCAAAGCCCAATCGTTCCAATGAAAGAGTCCAGAAGAGGCAAGACCAAAAAAAGCACGCCAAGTTCTACGAAATGTCAAGGTTTTGCTCACTGTTTTCTTCGATTACCATGGCGTAGTGCGTCAGGAGTTCTTACCACAAGGTCGTACGGAAAATAAGAAGGAGTGCTCCCTTGAAGTTATGCGCCATTTACGTGAAGCAATACAAAAAAAAAAAAACGCGCGGCATTTTGGAAAAAAATTAAATGGCTTTTGCATCATGATAATGCAGCTGCTCACTCATCTTTGCTTGTGAGAGATTATTTGGCCAAAAACAACACCGTTATTATGCCACAGCCACTAGATTTGGCTCCCTGTGACTTTTTCCTGTTTCCAAGATTGAAGAGACCTATGAAAGGACGCCGTTTTGCGACGATTGAGGAGATAAAAACCGAATTGCCGAACCCTCAAAACACTTTTCTTATTTATGCCTATCACAAACAAACTAAACATGTTATATGGATAAAACCGTCAACATATCTCTGAGCCGAATGTACCAATATAAAAAAATAATAATATTAATCGAAAGTCGAATGTACGTAGCCCGCGAAATTTGAAAATTTGCCTTATTTTTTGTATACACCTCATATGTGAATGTCTCTCTGGCAAGGTCGCAAAATGCCTTAGGGTTATCTTAACAGATTTTCATTACCAGCATTAAAGTGAACCCCCAAACCGAGAGGTTAAATATCGCTCAAATAACAATCAATAGTAAACTGCTATATGCCTGCCAGAAATCTAACAAATTTGCGACACTTTCGCAACAGCAAAATTCAGCTACGTTGTAATTGGATATTATAAATCTTGGACAGACATTACATTATGTATTTTGTCAAAAAATTGAGGAAATTATAACATAAACATCTTTATTTTTCATTCAAATTTATCGTATCGCCTTCATTTTATGCCAATGAATAATTCAATCAACAAAACATTTTTCATACGCATTTATCGGAAAGGTTTTCAGTTCTCTCTGCAAATTCCTTTTTATGATAGAAGACGTAAGAATAGCGAGTGCCTCAAATTGGTAATTTGACCACTGGAATCAGGTAAATACGGTAGATGTTTGATGATTTTTGCAGAAATTTCTTAACAATGATACCCCCGTGAAATGTTGCGTTATCGTGTTGTAAAATCTATGAGTTGTCTTTTTGCAGGTTGTCTAAGAATAATGCTTAGATATTATTCCTTATTTACCTTTTGATATTCTGGCAAGAATTTCGAGTGCACAACACTGCGATAATCAATGGAAACAATCATTTTTACTTTGACTTTTGATCGACTTAGATGTGTTTTTTTTCGATTTTGGGTCAGTTTGAAGGCATCATTGCTTGTTGACTGGTTTGTAAGCTAAACTGACAAATCCATGTCTCATTACCATTTATATGCATTTTGGGCATATGGGTCGGATTTGATTCGATCCAGCGTGTCTTCTGCGACCTTTATGCGATTGAGTTTTTGAAGAAAATTCAGGTTTTTGGGAATTAGTCGGGCGGTTATGAGTTTCATGTCCTAACAATCATCTAAACGATACGAATTCATTCGAGCGACAAGCGGCTACTCTCTCAAATTTAAAGGGCAATTTTCATTCAGCATTTCCTTCACTTTATACTAACTTCAGTTGAAGACGTTGAAAGCTGGCTTGAGCGACCGCTTTTGAATACACTGTACCGCTTAGAAGCAGGCGTTTTTTGATAATTCGATTAGATAAATAAATTCACCGTAAGCCTTTTGTAATTTTCAGTAATTCGACATACAAAATTCTATTAAAAATTGAAAATTTCAGATAAATTCTTTGTTCGATATTTGTATCCATTGTAAAAATCGCAAAAATTTTTTGTTTCGAAAATTTATGTTTTTATCTTCAGTCGTTTTTCCTTTGGTTGCTTTTCTAATTCTTATCCGTTATTGTGTCATTTTGCCCCTTAAACGTTGATTTGTCATAATTTTAGATATTTGGCCTGAACGATGATAACACATTTGTTCCTTTTCTGTCCATTTTGCTCTCTACGAATAAGATTTTCCAGAAAAAGTGAGCGTCTATGTAGCGTTGGAGGTACCCTCTCTTAAGCCAACGATTTATGAGTCAACCAGGCAACAATTATAAGTTTACAGTTATGATTACTTGTCGAAAATTTAAATGCATACCAAAAATCTTATTCTTTATATTCTTCTAATTGTCAGGCGACTTTTAAAACCTGTCTAAATTTACAAGTTTCCGCTTTCCTTCTGCCTTCTAATGACATAAATATTTCAACTTCAAATCCATATGATCCTTTAATTCTAGTGTCCGTTTTCCTTTTTCGGGCAATAAATTTTTCTTATTTCATAAATTTATTTTTATGGTCAAAAAAAAAAAAAAGAAGAAAACTATGCAGATTAGTGGTTTTTGGGGGGAAGAAAAGAGAAATAAACCAAAAAGTAAAAACGTTTCTCTAAAATCATGTTAACAATTTAGGTTTATGAACAGAGTAAATAAAATGTTATGCTATGGTTGACCACAGAAGCAAATGTAGAAATTTTAATAAAATTCTGTTTATAAAACATGTTGTACAGCAAGTGATGGAGGGGGCGAAGGGGAGGGAAATGAAGGAGGGATGTATTGCAGTAGTTCGTTTACATCCATGCTAAACACATAAAATTTGTAATTTATATTATCAAAGTTAAACCATTTTCATTTTTTTTTTTTGACTTGTTTGTTCATAATTGTGTTTATTTAACAGATTGGTTTTAATGCCGGCAATGGTACCCAGTCGTATGAATACAAGCCCTACAGTCAAAATATGGTGCTACGTGATTTGGCCGGTCGTGGTTGGGCCAATGGTTTCCCTGGTCGTCACATTTTCCGTATAGATGAAAGAATTTTAATTGGTTCTTGCAACAAGGATATCGGTAAGTTTAAGTGATAAAATTAACGACGATGAAGAAAAGCCACACCAAAAGTTATCAGCTTAAGTGTGGTTTTTTGGACGTTTTCTTGATTTCTCCTTTGCATGGTGTTTAAACTGCCTGCCTAATTTCCAGATGCTTCCCATTTGCCTTTGACTTTTGCCCCGGAGAGTGGCAACATGCTGGGTGGCACGGTGGTCAACATTACGGGCCCCTGCTTTGACCCAAATGTACGTGTTATGTGCCACTTTGATACCGAAGATGTCGTGGGTCAGTATGTGGATAAGAATCGTGTAATCTGCGTGCAGCCATTCCTTAAGGCTGAAGGATACATACGCTTTGAAATCTCTGTGGGCAACGAGCGTTTCAAATGGCGTGGCAAATACTTTGTCGGTAAGTTGTCGCATCGGCACATATACATACGTATAGTTAAAGTTGTTCGCATGATTTCAATGCCTGCCCTTGGGTAGCTAAGTAAAAGTCAACTATTTATCTATGTTGAAATTTTGTTTTATTCATTTACACGTCCGTCCATTTTGCTTGCATGTTCTCGCTGATACCACAGAAACCCCGGAAGCTGCCACCGAGAAGATTTTCTTTGAAACCGATGATGTGCACAAAAAATCCCCCAAAGAGATTCGCATCAACTGGAATGCCTTCAATTTAACCTCAAATTCAAATGCCAACATCATGATATCTCTGTGGGGCTATCGAGAAACCACAATTTAGTAAGTTGAAATTAGCATTTTGCAGCAGCAACGAATTGTTATTGCTGCGACCGACAATTGTCCTAATTGTATTATCAATTTGCGCCTAACTTGCCGATTTACAGCCCCCAACTGGAATACATTGATGTAATTGAGGCGAGTGCCACAAACACTGGCAATTACATTATTTCACCGCAAAACTATATCAACCGCAATAATGTTAACAACGATATGCAATTTGGATTCTTACACATCAATTTAACAAATCCACAACAATACAACAATTTGAAAATCAGTCCGTAAGTACTTGAGATTAGTGAAAATGTACAACAAATATTATAAATTAAATTCCATTTTCTATTTCATACTTCTAATGGAATATGTATATTTGAGTGTGTGTGTGTGTGTGTTTGTGTGTGTGTATGTGATGTGTGCCAGTGATTATCCAAGGAAATGTCCTTTTGTTATCGTATTCAACATTTCGTTTATGTGGTTTACGGTGAATGACAATTCTAGCTTTAGAGTAAAATTTCGTTCACAGATATGCATAAATTTCTAAGATTAAAATTGTTAAATATGAAAAGGAAGTACTCGTATTTTGAGCATAAATATTAGATAGACAGAGTTCAGTATTCTGATAAATACGAGGTACATTCAAAACAAAAAATAAGGTGAATTTTCATTTTTCCCAAAAAAATATTTATTTATTCATCAATTTCTAATTTATATCCTTCAAAGTAGTCCCCCTCAGATATACTACAATTGTGCCAGCGTTTTTTTTTTTCAATCCTCGAAGTAGTTCTGATATGCACTATTTGGTATGTCCTTGAGCTCTCTCAGCGATTCGATTTTTTACCTCCTCAATCGTCGCAAAACGCCATCCATTCATGGGTCTCTTTAATCTTGGGAACAGGAAAATGTCGCAGGGGGTCAAATCTGGTAAATATGGTGGCTGAGGCATGATAACGGTGTTGTTTTTCGCCAAATAATCTCTCACAAGCATAGATGAGTGAGCAGGTGCATTATCATGATGCAAAAGCCACGAAATTGTTTTCCACAATTCTTCAAGGTAATACTCCTCATTTACCGTACGACCTTGTGGTAAGAACTCCTGATGAGATGGACTCTACGGTTGATGACTATTTTAATGAATTTGACAATTCTTACTATAAACAGGGTGTAGAAGTTATTGAATGTTGCTGGAAAAAAACGAGCTAAAAGAAGATTACGTTGAAGAATAAAGAAAATTTTTCCCAACCTTTTTGTGTCTTCCTTGATAGGTCGGCTAGTTTTGGCATCGCACTCGTATGACTATGGAATTAGATCACACCTTCCAAAGTGATCGTTCCGCTGTCTCGTATTGTGAAAATCTGGATCCACTTACTGTCAAGTTCTGCGACAAGGCGCAAATAACTCATTTGAACTCTCTATTGGAGATGTTGCTATAGGATTACATTTATGGACGGATTGACCAAAAACATCTTTCCGTCCTACGCTGTCGTTAAAATTTACCAAATCAATTTTTTTTTTATTTTTGTCGGCTCAGGTGTCGTACACTCATAAAAGGTATCCTTGGTCACCAAATCTGTGACTTCCTTGAGGTGTCCATAAGAATAATGACAAAAAGAAAAATAGTTTTTCGCTTTGGCAAGTTTGGTTCACAGGTTCAAATTGTGAGCTGATTTTGGATTGGATTGGGTTTGAAATTAATGAAATTGTGAGCTCAACGAATGCATCAATTTATTGGGCTGCTCAGATTTCGGATGGCAAAATTCTTCCTTTTTACCCTGATAGGCTTGTTAAGCAACAAACTAATTTTCTGGCATCTAATGGATGAGACATGCGAGGAGCTTTTCGCATGATTTTAAATGCATCCTATTTTGAGACTCATTCAACGGGGGCTACAGGTTAACGGCGATTCTGAACATAATAGTTTAAGAAGTATTTACTAGATTTGTAGACTGACGTGACTGCTGCTCAGATAACAATAGGTGGCTGTGTCGGGGATTGAACCCGCAATCATGCGAACGATAGTCGCACATACTAACCGTATTAAAGTGATTATTTGAAAATAAAATTTATGAAAAAATAGACGAGGATTTGATAAAACAAAACATAGCAGCCAAGTCTCGAGAATTAAATTCAAATATTCAAATATTAAAAGGAATATTGGTATATCACATATTTCTTGGTTTGTACTAACTGACGCGATACTTTTTTGATACATTATCATCTCATATCCACTGCACTTTTTGCTGTGGCAACTGAACTGATTTGCTTTATTTATACTCCACCCCATTCAGGTCACTTCTGTTGGTCAACCGAAATGTCTCAACGAAAAAAGAAAAAATGTCCCAAACGATGAGTTTCGATTTAAAAAGATTGGGGAACTTGAGTTATCCAAAAGAAAATTGTTCTTCATTTAACATGCAAAATATGCTAGAACACCGTTTCAAACCACAGGAACAACGACAATGATTTTTCCTTTACCGGCAACCACTACAACTGAGGCTGCGCCAACACTTTTAATTATTAATTACAGCATATTTTTCCAAACTTATTTTCCACAACGGATATGGGTATAATTTAGCTAGTTCACACTTCCTACCCAATTCCCCCATAATGGTATAATTTATTCAACTACAATTGAAAACTATGCAAATTCACTTCAAATGCTGACAACTTTCCAAATAAAAACTCTTCAATTGTAAATTCAAATATTTATTTCTCCTCTCCATCTACAAAACAAACCAGTGACTTGAACAACCATTTTGTCTATTTTTAATACATTCGCCATCGATTGCATTCGCTTGAATAGCAATCTTCGACAACAAATGTCCTTGAATTCAGTCATTACGGGCAGTCATTTGCTAGCATTGCACAGCAGAGCAGACTTTTTACGGCAAACATTACGTCGAGTATCATCATCACAATGTTAGAACATTTAATTTAACGTATTTTTAATGTTCAAACCGGATACCGGATTCAGGATGCGATGAATGCTCAAGAAGATGATGAAATAAGCGCCTTCATTGTTGTTGTCTTAGTACGTTTTGCCGTACAACACTTTGTATGCCATACATAGAACGATGACGACGACGCCATAACTCAATTTCAGATCAATTGTCTGTGAAATCGTAAATTGTTAAGTAAGAAAAAAAAAAGAGTGAATCGAGAACCTCCCTCCCACATACACGCCGCATTCCAACATTTAAAATTCCGTAGAATCGAAGTAACTTAGAATGCAAATATAAGCGCAGAATTATCTTCTCTACACCAAACATTCGACTATTGACAGAGCAGAATGTAAAGAACTATTTGTTATATTAAATTGAAAATGTCTGCCGTTTCAGCAATTCGTGAGTTGTACCAGCATTTGATATGTAAAGAATGCAGTGAAAATTTTTGGAAGATTGGAAGATTTCAAAATTTAAAAATTTTTCATATATTTCTATTATTTCTATGGAAGAGATAAGATAAGCATTTCGAAACGCCAAATATTTAGAGTATTTTGAAAAATTTTAATGGTATTTTGGCGAATACCGAAATAGCTATCCGTCCAGCCAGCTGTGTACGTTATTCATTTTTCGGTTTCAAAAATAAAGATAAACAAAACACACACAAAGCTATAATTTCGATGAAACCTTTTTTTATTATAATGCTGGGACTTTGCCATTTTGTACGAAATACAATGTTATCTAAATGACCGCCTCTGGATTGGTTGCAGCGGTGGAACCTTTTGAGGTATTATAGTTTTTGAAAAATTCGGTCCAATGACAACTCCAGACCATAATGCTCACCAGCAACTTTTTCTGGATGCATTGAATTTTCTACAATCACTTCTGGGTTCTGCGAGAATTTTGCTTTCTGAAGTAACCACCAAGTAAGAAATGATTTTCATCGCAAAAGAAAACTTTGTTCGATTGAAAGCCTCCATTTGAATCACCACTTTTGCAGGAAGCTTTAACTATTTCTACGCGTTCTTCGATTATTAAACGACCCATATTCGTAAATTGCATATCTTTCACTAACTAAATAACACTTCAGATGATAGATATGTAACACAGCTGACAGACTTGCCAGACCGGCGGTTTTGAAACCATTAAATGAATAACCCATATAATCAATTTTGTTTTCTTGAAATTTTTGTTTTCGAATTATATTCTGTTAGCAATAATAAATAATTGCTAACAGAAAAATGATCTTGAACCGGATTAAGAACTAAAAATATATTACATTGAAGATCGACTATAAATTCAAAAACAGACAATTTCGAATATATTCCAATTTGGAATATCTTAAATTTTGCTATAATTTCAATTAAGGTAATTAGATCAAAATTGACTAGCATTATAAATATTTCAAACTTTTTGCATTTTCAGTTAGTCAAGATTTGAGATTTGTCAACAAAATGAAATTCTATTAAAAGAGTTCTGATTTGTTTCAGTTCCTGAAATCTGAAACAAAAGTTTAGAAGGTTTTTATTCTGATTTCAACAACCGAATCAAAATTGTATTGAATTTTGTTTCTGTTTCGTAAATCCAAAACGAAGTTATACACAATTTTGATTTTGATTTGATTTGAAATTTTCAGTTGAAAAAGTGCACAACATTTTTGAGTAACTGTGAAAATTTCTAAGAGTCTGGTATCGTACATTCAGTAAATAATTATTTGAGCCATTTTTATGCTTCGCAGTTTGGTGTCTGGCCTTTTTCTCTACCAAGAAACTAAACTGCATTTGGTTTCAATTCTGATTCAGATTATGTAAAGAAAATTCGTAAAACTATATCTTCATTTCTGCTTATCGATTCAAAATATCTGTTCCATTATGTTTCGGTAGCGAAACAGAATCAATGTCGGTTTCTAATTTCGTTTCTGGTAAAAAAATGAATGAATGTATGAAGTGAGTTGTCGTTTCGAATGTGTATCAGCAAGAAATTTCTAATGTACTTTAAAGAAGTTTACATTTTGAAACTCGAAATATTTCAATTATATCCAAAGCTTCCAGTATTCCTAATATTTCGAATGTTACGAATACATCCAATAATTGGAATACCGAAAATGGCAAATATTTCAAACATAAAATATCGAAAATTTCCAGAAGGGCGAAAATATAGAACGTTTCGAATAGTTTCTGATATTCCTTATTTTCCAAACTTATTAAAACAGCACATATTTCGACACATCGAACATTAAAAAAAAAAGTTGAAAATTTTTATGATATTTGAAGAACAGGGTGGCGCAATAGAACTTTTAAATTGCAATTACAACAATACGGATTTCCTCAAAGGCAAACAACATTAAAATCATAAGAAATGCAAATATAACGGGTGGCGCATTAGAACGTGCATATTGCATCATCTTTTTTTGCGGGGTAGAAAAGGCGCGGGCGGGGGGCGCCTACATCGTTGGGTTGGCGGTCTCATGGAGTTTTAGTCGCTATGAATCACTTCGACGGGAAGCGTCGCTCATTTTGCGTGCGCGCATTTCACGAGAACTTCCGTTCATAAATTTGCTATTAGGCGACTATATTGTGCTGAATATGGACTACGGCGAATTAGTGAAGCTCCGAGTGCTAATTTATTTAAAATATGGGTAAAGCGTTTTGAAGAGACCGGTTCAGCATTTAAACCACAAGCAAATGGTCGCCCAAGAACATCTAGGGCCGGTTAATACGAAACGCTATGTTGAGATGTTGGACGGATTTTTGGCTCCAGAAATTGAAAGTTCAAGAATAGTGAATTCCAGAACTTGGTTCCAACAAGATGGAGCTACCTGTCACACATCAAATGACTCCATGGCGGTGGTAAAGCAGATGTTCCCTGTCAAACTGATTTCGAAAAGAGGTGATATCCCAGGGCCCCCACGTAGTCCAGACTTGACGCCTCTTGACTTTTTTTTGTGGGGATACCTCAAACACAAAGTCTACAGTAATAATCCAAGAAACAT
>JAHXMU010035786.1:0-12245 GCA_019455685.1 Philornis downsi | reverse complement strand
TTGCTATGAAGTCAGACTCTTTCAATTCTTGTGTTAATTGCAGCTTATATGGATGCAGTTTAAGATCCAATGTTAAAATTCGTTGCAAACTTCGTCGCGATAATTGTAAGACAGACGATCTCTTGCGAGTCGACACTTGTGGATTTCCTCGTACTGACTCCATAACTCTCTCAACATTGTCTTCGGTCCTAGATGTTCTTGGGCGACCATTTGCTTGTTGTTTAAATGTTGAACCGGTCTCTTCAAAACGCTTTACCCATATTTTAATTAAAATTTAATAAAAAAATTAAATTAGCACTCGGAGTTTCACTAATTCGCCGTAGTCTATATTCAGCACAATATAGTCGCCTAGTAGCAATATATGAACGAGAGTTGTCGTAAAATGCGCGCACGCAAAATGCGCGACGCTTCCCGTCGAAGTGATTCAAAGCGACTAAAACTCCATGAGCCCGCCAACCCAGCGATGTAGGCGCTCCCCCGCCCGCGCCTTTTCTACCCCGCAAAAAAAAGATGATGTAATATGCACGTTCTATTACGTCACCCTGTAAAAAATAATTGCGATGTTTACTTTCCGTTAAAGTAACTAAAATTAAACATAAAGCAAAAATAAGCAGTTGTACTTATTTTTTCGTCCATATGTGTACGTGTTGACATGTGATGTACATTGTTGGTAACTCTGTACGCATTTGTTGACTATGTGTTCAACTGAACTTCAATTTCTCATTGATTGCTGCCGCTAGTTATGGATATTAAAGCTATTAGTTTTTTCTACGAAAACGGGATTTGGAATTCGGAAGTTAAAAATCTAGTTACATACACAGCAAAGGTCTCTTGGTTAAGTTCTGAACTAATTGAGAAAAGTGTACGAAATAAGTTTTTCTGTACAGCAGCGTTGCCAGAACTTCATAATGGAAAAACGATAAATTTTTGTGAAACAAATCTGGCAATTTTGTCTATTGACGAAGCCATCAAGTTGGAAATGGGCCTCGTCACTGAAGATGATTTTATCGGCAAAATCGGAATTTTCATGTTGTCTCTCCAATACCTAATTAACGAACTCCCTTCGCTGTCCATGGTCAGTTGGCTTCAGTTCCTGAGTTAATTGAACTTTGTATGCATGAAGATGCAAATCTTTCGTCAAAATACGCTGCATAGTGGATTTGGAGACACCAATTTGAGGTGGATGGAGTTTAAGCGACATCATCACGTACAGCTGCGATATTTTCGGTCGATCGACCTGGTCGAAGGCGCGTTGTTGTCTTTACATCACTAACACACCAAGTTTTTGCAAATTTATCCATTAATCTCTTTACAGTTGACTCTTTTGAAATTGATCGCAATTTGCAAACTGTAGCCGCAAAACTTTCACCATTTTAGTAAACGAATTTCACAATGAGAATGCGTTGTTCATTCGTGTAGCGCTCCATTTTTACTAACCTCGTACCTTCTACTAGCAAGCAATATCAATTGTTCAAATGTCAAACAATGACACTTCGAATGGCGCCAAATTTAAATCTTGAGTTCATGTTTGGACACCCTTTAATTCATTCGCGAATCCATTTTTTCAACGTCATAAGATCTTTTCATAGTCACATCGTTTAACTTTAGTTAGAGCCTACTGTAGTAATTTTTAGTGGAATTATTTTAGAATTTCTTTATACTGCAATAAATTTCATTAACAAAAAGCCATCAAAATCTAAAAAAAAAAATTATGAAAAAAACCAAAAAAAAGATTAAAGCTAAATCCAATTTTTGCACGCTAAATCGGCATTTCTTACACTCTCGCCGTTTATATTTATATTTATATTATATTTAGATTTTATTATCAGTGAAGGTCTTTAATTTTCCCTTCGGAAACTGCAAGAAAATCCATATTCCACCAAATTTCTTCTTACTGTTGAGGTATACACTCGTGTATTGCTCGCTACCTTCACAAAATTTGTAATGACGTTATCGACTAAAATATTTTTTCTTTTGAATTCCGTGCAAATATTTATCACAAACTTAAAGCTGAAGTTTCATAACGCCCTAAAAGTTCAACTGTTTGTTATTTAACCAAGACATAATTTTGCAGTTTAAAGACCCCTTAAACCGTTGCGTTCTTTTCAACCACTAAGAAGTACTTGTTCAAATTGATGATCTGTTTGTCAAATATATTAACGTGGTCCAGATATTAGGTTACACCAAAGTAAATATCGCCACTAAAATGCTAAATAAAAATCCAATGAATCTTAAAACAGACATTAAGTGCCGACATTAAAAGTCCTTCAACGAGCTAAGCGAAAATACACGAATAAGGGATGCAACGAAAGGAAAATATTTACTTTGATTTTCTCAAAGCAAAAGACAAGTGCATTAATTGAAAATGATAATACATCATTAGGGGAAAATCCGGAACAGGATGTCAACCATACAAATAAAACATAGATTACAAAAACACACTACTCAAATGTGAAGAGAGAGAGAGAGAAGCGGACAATAGTAAGGAAAAGGATATTCACACATCCAATGAAACAGAGTTGTTGTGCCGAGCAGATACAGATTACGTGTGCATTACGGCCATAGCAAACAAATGCGAGCAGAATATTCATTCATGCATTCTTATGCCACGCGTCCTTATCGCATTAGATAGAGTCATGATTACTCTGTAATCGGATTTGCTGGTTTAAGTTAAACAGAAAACAATGGAATGTGCTCGAACATACGTTAAATATCCTGTTTACGTTTATTCAAGAGTACTACAATCAAATGCAGATTCACAACACCTCTTTCACATCATATACATACGTACAATTCCCGAAAGGAGAAGTCATCATCATTGTTATCCTGAACCGCATCAGACGTCATTAAATCCTACTCGTGAAGAAAAAGTGTTACAATTCGTTCAAAATCGAATTGAATACAGTGAAATAATCGCATACTAATTACTCAAGTATTATTGAAAGTCATTGAATTGTAACGAAATTAACAAGGACATCATAAATCGTGTTACAACAACACCGGCAACAACCGAATAGCGGCAACCAGTTAATATCTCCAGGACATGAATATGGTGAGTCATTTAGTCGACTTAAATATACCCTATCTGAAAATGGAAATAATGAATCTAATGAATCGAATGGATCTAGTGAAGCTAATGAATCTAATGAATTTAATGAAGCTAGTGAAGCTAATGAATCTAATGAATGGAATGAATCTAATGAATATAACGAATTTAATGAATTTCATGAATTTAATGAATCTAGCAAATCTAATGAATCTACTGAATCTAACGAATGGAATGTATCTAATGAATCAAATGAATCTATTGAATCTAATGAATTTAGTGAATCTAATGAATCCAATGATCCAATCTAATGAATTTGATGAATCTACTGAATCTAACGAATGAAATATGAATTCAATGAACCTAATATCTAATGAATTTAATGAATCTAATGAATTTAATGAATCTAATGAATCTAATGAATCGAATGAATTCAATGGATCCAATGAATTCAATGAATCTAATGAATCTAACGAATCTAATGAATCCAATGAATCTAATGAATCGAATAATCTAATGAATTAAGTGAATCGAATGAATCTAATGCATCTAGTGAATCTGATGAATCGAATGAATCGGATGAATTCAATGAATCTAATGAATCTTATGAATCTAATAAATCGAATGAATCGAATGAATTTAATGAATCTTATGAATCTAATGAATGTAATTAATATAATGAACATAATAAATCTAATGAATCTAATGAACATAATGAATCTAATGAATCTTATGAATCTAATAAATCGAATAAATCTAATGAATCTAACGGATATAATGCATCTGATGAATCTTATAAATCTTGTGAATCTTATGAATCTAATGAACTAATTGTACGCAATGAACCTGATGGATTCAGTGCAAACCATGACTTCATTCAAACCAAAAGATCAAATACACATTGTCTCACATCAGCTAACACTTCAACGCTATCGCTCACATTGTACTTCTGCCTATTTCAAATGGCTACATCGAATCTTATTAAACATCCCCTTCTGTCACCGATACAATTCCCTTGGTTGATGTCACCACACTCAAAGGGCACACTTCGGTCGCATTCCCATTTCAGCAGTTTCGAGTCACAACAATGGGCAACAAAACAAACAAAACGAAAGGTGACCACAACCCAAGGAAAACAAACCAACCACTCATCGACTGTGGTATTACTACCTAATCACGGATTATTTGTTCAAATTTGTATAATGAATGGAATGGAATGGAGTGATACAGAATGTTTGGATGTTTCGAAAGAATAGCGTGGAATGCCTTTGGGCGTCAAAAGTTACGCTCTCTGCGGGAACAATCAAAAGGAAACTAACGTCATACAAATGCCACTAAAAAGACTTTTTGCCTTAAAGGCAAATAAAAATTGGTTACATTTCGCACATTTGCTATACCACCCAAGGTCCTTTTGAAACCTTTGTGAGGACACGTGGTGTCACTGTGGAACTACCAATTCATTGTTGCTGAATGCAATGTCAAAAAGGGAATCGCAATTTTTTATTCTTTAATGTGTGGAAAAATTAAGTAACCAATAATTAGAAACTATCCAAATTGATTGCAAAATCAAAACTGAGTATTACAGGAACACTGTTAGATTGGATACGCGAGTTTAATTTTAAAACGCTAATGCATGATCTTCAACAGATTTTTAGCCCACACTTTATTTTTTACCTTTTGGCGGAATGAATCGCCAATATTGTCCGGCTTTTGTTATAAAGAATAGCAAAAATGCAATTTAACGAATTTGGTGGTATTTTCATATTCATGTCTTCGTTTCGCCTTGAAATTTTAAGATGATGATTTGCCTTAAGGACTCAATATGCAAGTTAATTTAATTCATGGTGGGATATGCATAAATTACAAGCCAACTGGTAAAGCTATTTCTTTTTCTTTCAAGTTACATCAACAAAATGTATACTAAAAGTTGTAGATTTTCCTGGAAGGAGGGATGAATTTTCAAATTTTCTGAAATAACATTATCAAATTTTAGTTAGAAGTACAGTTTTAAAAACTACACTTCAACAAATATAAACTTTTATTATTGAATGATATTGACGTCTTTATTTAATGTAGTTGGAATGATCCGATTTAGATCAAATTTATGCTGTTTTGTTCGATAACTTGCTACCGTTTTGGAGGTAATTTAATTACGCTGCTCTCACCCCTATCCCCCATCGTTATTGCCAAAAAACTGCACGATCGATTTTCACAAACTTCTTTTGAGCCAATTTTTCACCAACAAGGTGATTCGCTGTTGACAGTAACAGGTGGTAATCAGTTGATGCCGGGCCCGGGATGTGTGTGGTCTAGCGCTGTCCTGATGGAACGCGGGCTTCCATCTGGGTTACTGTTTAATTCAAACTGTGTAATTGTTGAGTCTGGCCACAAGGGAGCGGCTTCCAGTAAATGATTCTCTACCAATATCTCTAAACACACAGCAAACCCCTTTTTTACTGCCAATCCTAGCTTGGCCAACGTTTGTCCCTGTTTTGCCCCGGCTCATAGTAATTCTATCGCTACCGTTTTCGCTCGACGTTATCGTAGATGAGACCAGTTATTATCCGCTTGAGAAATGGATCGATTTTGATGCGATTCAGCAGCGACTAGCAGATGGAAAATCGATTCATGAGATGTTTTTAATTTAACTCGTGTGGGACCCGTATATAGAGCTTCGCATTCAAGTAATTCCAAATGGTTTTTATGAAATGTTTGGCTGCTGGGCAATTGAAGTAGTGCTTACATGACGATGGTACGTGATGATTTCCGTTATTCTATCAACACCCTCCAGAGCGTGACGCATTTTTGACATCAAAATTACCAGGAAATCAAAATTGCACATGATATACTATTACAGTATCATTATCATAACCATCTTTCACATTTTCAGATGCCTGGTGTGCGTTTTCGCATTTACCGATGAAAATCTGAAAAACACGGCATATCTTCTCCTAGCTAATGCCTACTTTTAATACGCGATCAAGCTATATTTTGTCAAGCAATCAAAAAAACTGTCTGAGTAGCTGATGGCCTGCCAGCAGAGCTGTTTAAAACTGGTGGCGATGAGCTGATAAATAGTCTGTATCAGCTCCTAAATACGATTTGGCTTAAGGATTTGCTCGATGATTGGAATTTGAGGGTACTGTGTCCTGTGTTTAAAAAAGACAATACAAGTGTTTGTAAAAACTATCGCCGAGTGTGATATGTGAAAGACTAAAGCCGATTCTAACTGACCTAGTTGGACCTTATTAGTGTCGCTTTAGACCTGGTAAATCAACACCAGACCAGATATTCACATTACGACAAATTCTGAAGAAACTCAAGAAAAACAAATCGACGCGTAGTATCTTTTCGTCGATTATAAAGCTGCCTCCGATAGCCCGATACGGCAAAAACTGTATGAGGTCATGTCTGAGTTTGGAATTCCTGCGAAGCTGACTGACACGTAGTGTTCAATAAAGATAGGCAAAGATCTAAGCGAGCCTTTTTACACCAAACGAGGATTAGGCAGGGCGACAGTCTATCATGCGACCTCTTTAACTTACTGTTGGAGATGATTATGAGGAAAGCTGCAGTTAGATGGCTGGTACCATCTTTAATAAAAGCCATATGTTACTCGCATATGCAGATGACATAGACATTATTGGCCGAAAATTGCGAGATGTTACTGCAGCCTTCTCAAGTGTCATTGTTCTTTTGAAGTCGCCCGATAAGGTTAGGAGCAATCCTAGATCTTATCGTGGAATCAGTCTTCTTTCAGTACTTGGGAAAGTGCTGGAGAGGATTATGGTTGATCGACTAAGTGAGAAGATCTCTGACGGAGCGTGCGTTTGGCAATTTGGCTTTACCAAAGGCAAATGTGCTGAGGACGCCTGGATGCATGTCAGAAATACGGTTAGCGGTTCTGACGCAAAGTACGTCTTGGGGATTTTTGTTGATTTTAGAGGGGCATTTGACTATTTGGAATGGGGTCCCGTTCTAAATAAGTTAAGGGAAGTGGACTGTCGAGAGATCGGACTATGGGAAAGTTATTTTTTGGACAGGAAAGCTTGTGTTGTGGGTGCTGGTGGGAGGGTCTGGAGGGACGTTGTGCGCGGTTGTCCTCAGGGATCTATCTGTGGGCCATATATATGGAACTTCATGATGGATTCGTTACTGAGGCTGCTTGCAGAGGAATGCAGTGTCAGTGCTTACGCCGATGACCTGCTTATCATGGTTGAGGGACAATCAGGTCAGATTGAGCAGCGGGCCTCAGCTTTGATGAGTATGGTCGCGAGTTGGAGTGAGCAAGTGGGCGTTGCAGTCTCTGCAGACAAGACTGTGGCAATGTTGCTGAAAGGCTACCTTTCTGCCAGCAGACGGCCTACTGTCAGATTCGCTGACAGTAGAATACGTTGCGTGACGGAAGTTAGGTATTTAGGGGTGACTGTGGGGGAGAGGATGACTTTCATTCCTCATGTTAGGGAGTTAGAGAGGAGGCTGACCTGTGCCGTTGGCATGGTGAGGCGCATCCTACGGACGGATTGGGGGCTTTGTAGGCGTGCTGCTCGTATAGTCTACCTCGGCTTATTTGTTGCCTGTGCAACATATGGGTCGTCGGTGTGGTACGAGGCGGTCACGACCTCTGCAGGATATCGTTTGATACAGTCATGCCAGCGGATGATTTTGCTTGCTTGCATGCCTGTATGTAGAACGGTTTCCACGGATGCTCTGCAGGTTTTGATGGGAGCTGTCCCTCTTGACTTGGAGGTTCTGCGTCGAGCAGTAGACTTCCGGGTGAAGAGAGGATGCTCTGTGGCTGGTATAGACCTGGTGAGGGATGTACAGGCCATTGAAAATCTGAGTAGGGCGGAACGCAAGGCAGTTTTGGGGGAATGTGTGACAACCAGATGGCAAGCCAGATGGGATCAGCCACACAAGGGTAGAGCCACGTACGCTTTTGTGCAGGATGTTTGTTTCGTCAATGGGAATCCTGACTTTGGTTTTAACCTGAGTCTGGGCTTCATATTGACGGGGCATGGTTCTCTGAACCAGTTTCTGCACAAAAGAGGCCTGGCTGACAGTAGTGCTTGTGACTGCGGGCATCAGACAGAGGATTGGAAGCATGTGTTGTGCGACTGTCCTCTGTATGATGATATTAGGGATTTGGACGCATTAGGGATTGTGAGGGTTGGGGATAGTTGGGACGTGACGGACATGATATCGTCAAGGGATAGACTGGCTGGAGCTCGTCACTTTGCAGGCAGGTTGTTTGCAAGGCGCCGGGCTAGGAGGGAACGTTAGGGGTTGGATTGGTGGGTTAATTGGTGTTAGGGATTGGGGGCTCTGCTGTGAAGATGCACTGTCATGTGTGTTGCGCAATGTGCAATGCATGTGGTGGTGTCTTGGAGCAGCATCCCCCTGTACTCTCATTTTTCTTTTCTTATTCTTCTTTTCTTCCCTTCTTCTATTCTTCTCCTTCTCTTTTTCAGTTTTGTATGCGTTTGCATTGCGGGAAGGCATGTAGCTGCAAATTGTTGCAGGTGCATGGCTGCGCTTTGTGCAGACGGCTACGGTGGACGACCAGTTCCATGCGAGGTATGATGTAGCGAAACTGGAGCAGCTTTTGTCTGCGAAACCCTGACCAGAGGGTTTTCATTTTCTGGTAGCACGGGAGACCAGGGGCCTCAGGAACATTTTGTTTTTGCCTGGTCGTGGTGTAGGACCCCTTGTGGGAGCATCGTGCTGGCTGTGGTTGCCCGAACATGTGTTTCTACGGATCTTGCATTACCTTCAGGAGATCCTGAAGCAATGCAAGAACTTTGGAAACACTGTTCTTCGCCTATCCGAGGTTTCTAGATAGGTCTCACTCCTACCCGGGAGGAAGTTCACTTCATACCAGTGACTTCAAAGGTACTTTGGCAGAGAGAGGAAATATGCCCTGAGGAAATTTTTCCAAGGGGACCTGTTTCCTATTTCTAAGGTGCTTCGACTAATCCTTCTGGGATTAGTTTGAGTTCCCCAAAGGGGCGCTGGCTGTCGCAGACACGTTCAAGAACAGTCCCATGTGTGGTGGCACACCGTGAGTAAGGCTATCAAAGCGAGTCCCACGTTAAACCCGACAATTGTTGTTGCAGCCTTCTCAAGCATCGTGAAGTTAGTGGCGAAAATAGGTCTGGTGGTAAACGAGGACCTAACAAAGTTATTGCTTTCAACGAAGAAAGAGTCTACTCGTTTGGGAAGCTGTGTGAACGTTGACAACTATAATTTTGAAGTGGTGAAAGAATTCATCTACCTCGGTTCCGCTGTAAACAAAACGAATGATGTCAGCATGGAGATAAAGAGGAGAATATTGCTTGCTAGCAGATGTTACTACGGGCTAAGCAAGCGATTCGATGATGAAGCCCTATCTCGACAAGCAAAAATGCGACTGTACCAGACGTTGGTCTACCTGTCTTATTATATGGCGCAGAATCTTGGGTTATGACGCAAGCGGATGAATCAGTACTGGCAGTTTTCGAGAGGAAAATACTCCGGAAAACGTATGGACCCATCATCGTTAACGGAGAGTATCGGCGTCGGATGAACAATGAGCTGTATGAGCTATATGCCGACATCGACGTGGTCAAACGCATTAATATACAGCGATTGCATTCGCTGGATCATGTTGTGCGGATGGATGGTGTGACGAATTGGAGGACGAGCGCAGAAGATAGAAGCGCTTGGAATTATTTTCTACGGGCGGCGTATAATAGCTAAGGATGTTTATTCCTGTCGCCTAAGAAGAAGAAGAGTAGCTTTTCTGTGCACAAAGTCTTATTTTTTCTAACGCCATCTAGCGTAACCAAATCGCATTTACACAACGCGAGATAGAGATTACCATTACTTACTACTTGGAAAAATAAGATTTTTGTTTGCTACAACTTATACATCTATGCTAACCATTCATTCTAGGAATTAGTTCTTATTTACGTAGATCTTGAACTGCCAGCGAATGATTTGATATCGTATGGAACAATTCCGTGTACTGCCAGTTGAGCAACCAGTTAAAAACCGCCGGCCTGGAAACTGTCAGCTGTTAAGTACGAGGATGGTCCCAAACCTAGCCGAGCTGACGTACAGTTGGGGGCAGTTATTTGAAAAAAAGTATTTTGGTGAAAAGTTGCAACCTTATAAAACATTAAGTATCAGGGCGCCGCGTTGTTTAGTACTTTTGTTTTGTTTAGTATTTGAGCCATCAAAAATAAACGATCCTAATGAATATATAAACATGGAAATAATTGGTCACCGTTATGTAATTCAATATTTCCATTTGAAAGGTCTCAGTACAACCAATATTAAAGCCGAGCTGGATTGTACTCTGGGGAAGTCTGTTCCTTCGTTTACGACTGTAAAATATTGTGTAGCAGAGTTTAAACGAGGCCGTACGAGCTGCCAAGACGTACCACGTAATGGTCAACCAATTGAGGTGTCCACGACAGACACAGTTAAGAAAATCCACAAAATGTATTGGTTGATCGGAGGAATCGATCTGAAGTTGCGTGAGCTAGCTGAAATGATAGGCATTTCAAAACTTGCTTTACATAGTAATTGACCGAAGATTTGAAAATTAGAAAGCTGTGCGCAAGATGGGTGCCGCACTTGCTTTCAATAGAGCCAAAAAAGCGTCGTAAGGATGTTTCAGTAGATTTTGTAGAGTTTGGCGATGTTTCACGGTTCAATCCGCAGGCAAGGTCATGGCGTCTGTTTTTTTGGGATGCGCATAGGATTATTTTTATTGATTATCTTCAGAACGACAAATATTATGCTAATTTATTGCAGCGTTTAGGTGATGAAATTATAGAAAAAAAGAAACATTTGGCAAAAAAAAAATTGTTGTTTCAAGAGACAATGCTCCAGTTTACACATCCACTATTGCGCGCCAAAATTTATGAATTAAAGTTTGAATTGCTTCATCATGCACCTTATTCGCCAGTTTTAGCTCCCACGGACTATTTTCTATTTCCAAACTTGAAAAAAGGCTCGGTGGTTAAAGATTTGCCAACAATGAAGAGGTGGAGTCTACTGTTGATGGCTATTTTAGGGAAATTGACAGTTTTTACTTTTTTTACTTTTTTTTTATAAAAATAGTAAAAAGCTACCTGGAAACGCTGAAGTGGTAAGTCTTTCCCATCAGCCCTATTCTTCAGATATTGCGCCATCCGATTATCACTTGTTTCGTTTGACGGCAGATGGTCTGGCTGAGCAGAGGTTCCATTCATATGACGACATCAAAGAATGGCTAGATTCGTGGATAGCCTCAAAAGATGAACAGTTTTACCGTGATGGTAATCGAGCTTTGCCAGAGAGATGGGAAAAAGTAGTAGCTAACGATGGACAACACTTTTAATGAATCATTTGTAAACATGTTTTTATAATAAGGTTGCATTTTTATATATATAGATTAAATATAGATTAAAAAATAAATACAAAAGGTATGGTTAAAATAAATCTAAGGCATTGTACAGTAATAAATGGAGTTTATTTTTTAAAAATAACATCATCTAAATGGTGACCCTCTCTACGACGGCACTCCTCTAACCGCAAACGAAAATTACTGAAAACTTTCTTCAGTAATACTGGTGTAATGGCTGCCATTTCACCACGGATATTCTCCTTGAGCTGAACGATGTTTCTTGGATTATCACTGTAGACTTTGTGTTTGAGGTATCCCCACAAAAAATGTCAAGAGGCGTCAAGTCTGGACTACGTGGGGGCCATGGGATAACACCTCTTTTCGAAATCAGTCTGCCAGGGAACATCTGCTTCACCACCGCCATGGAGTCATCTGATGTGTGACAGGTAGCTCCAACTTGTTGGAACCAAGTTCTGGAATTCACTATTCTTGAACTTTCGATTTCTGGAGCCAAAAATCCGTCCAACATCTCAACATAGCGTTCCGTATTAACCGTGACGTTTTGGCCCCGCGCATTTTCGAAGAAAAAAGGACCAATTACTCCTCTGTCAGAGATTGTTGCCCATACTGTCACTATACTTAGTCAAGTCACTTTAGGACTATGCAATGGTTTCTGGTGTTTGATTTTGGGGTTTTCACTGTTCCAGTAACGACAATCTTGACGGTTTACGAACCCATTCATAAGGAAATGAGCCTCGTCAGAGAAAAGGATATTGTTTTAAGCATTTCATTAGCAAATGCCAGCCTTGCTATGAAGTCAGACTC
>JAHXMU010035784.1:0-10783 GCA_019455685.1 Philornis downsi | reverse complement strand
CACACACACACACACACACATATATATATATGTATACACAAACATATGCGAGACAAATAAAATTCATGTTTGAAATTTGCATTTAAGGCGATTTTATGTCTTTTTTTTCAGCTTTTGCATATTTGTTGGCCATTTTTGACTTGGATTTTAGCTTCTTTTTTTTACTTGTTGTTGTTTCGTTTTGGTCCTCTCCAAAGATGGATGACGTCTACTGAAGTTTCCTATGTTGCTCTGTGGACATTTTTCCATTCCTTGGTCTTGTTCCTGGCCATTTGCCTGTGTACGCTTGTGCATGTAGAGTGTCTTTTGCTACAAGATTATCTCTGCTAATAACCAACCAAATACCAAATGCTAAGCAACTTTCCAGCTAAAACAAATTAAACGTTTAGTAAATGATTATAGCATTATTACAGATTATTAGTGGACATTGATTGTTGCTGTAGATAAAATAAGTTTGAAAAATGTTTTTCAATTAAAACAATCAATCAGAGTGTAAAGATTTTCTTTAAACAAATCACTTCTGGAAAGTGTTTAATGTGAATGGTGGCCATAATTGTAATATGTTTCACATAAATAATAAAATGTTATTGCTCATTTATTAATATTGATTTATAAGATTGCTAAGATTATCGAGAAATATGTTGTCAATACAATAATAGCCTGTGGTCTAATTTCCGTGTACACATTTCTTAGTGCAGTCTAAATTGCAAACTTATGGTTGTTGTCATATAGGAGAGAATTAATTTTCGAAAATGAGCAGAAAGTTTACAACCATCAGAAATGAATATTGGAAAAAAGGAAATTTTGAATATAGTATTGTGAACCTCCTAACATTCATATATTTATTATATTTAGATAATTTGCTACAAAGAGCTATTCGTTTAGGGATTTCAAAACCGCCGCTCTGGCAAGGCTGTCAGGCAAGGCTGTTAAATACCTTTCATCTGAAGTGTTATTTATTAAGTGAAAGGCTTGCCATTTACGAATATGGGTCGTTTAACAGCCGAAGAAGGCTTAAAAATAATTAAAACTTACTACAGAAGTGGTGATTCAAACGTGGACTTTTAATCGAATAAAATTTTCCTCAGCGACGAAGCTCATTTCTTACTCGGTGGTTACATCAACAAGCAAAATTGTCTCATATGGGGCTCGGAGAACCAAAAAGCGATGGTAGAAAAGCCATTGCATCCGGAAAAAGTGACTGTCTCTCGCGCATTGTGGCCTGAAGGTGGGCTGTATTTTTTCGAAAATGACTCTGGAGGAACCTCAAAAGGATCCACTGCTGCAACTAATCCAGAGGCGGTCATTTACATGACATTGTATTTCATACATAATGGCAAGGTCCAAACATTATAATGAAATATAAGTTTCATCGAAATCATAGCTTTATGTGAGTTTTATTTAATTTTAATTTTGGAACCGAAACATGGATAAATGCTTGCGTAGATCTTTGTTCAATTTGAAAACAAAATACAGGATGACTGACAAATATTGATGCATTAATAAAAAACTCGTAAAAGGTATTTTCTTTTTTTTAATTCGTTTCAATTATTATTATTATTTTTTTTTTTTTTCATTTGAAAAATGACTCATTTTTATTAAGACGTATTCCGTGGAGATGGCTCAACATATTACTAGATTGTTTGAGGAGCCTGTAATCACCAATTTTGAAACCAGGTTAATTGGATTGCAAGACCTTGAAAATTAAATATGGACTCATTTTGATAGATTTAATTAAAGTTTGTTTAGGGAACACCAGTCAGGAAGATTTTCGAAATCGTTCTGAAAATCTACAGCCTCTGAAATATTAGAAATTTTGTGATATATTTTTAAGTCATCTGTATATGAAAGAAAATTTAGTTAGAAATATCATTTATAAATAAATTAACAAAGGTCCCAAAATACTACCTTGCGACACGCCAGATGTTTGCACATATGGAGGAGATTCATAACCACTAATAACGATTTTGCATAATCTATTTTACATATACGATTGTAACCAAATTAACAACAAATACAGGATGGCTGACAAATATTGATGCATTAATAGAAAACTCGTTAAAGGTATTTATTTTTTTTTAAATTCGTTTCAATTATTTCTCCTTCATTCATTTGAAAAATAACTCATTTTTATTAAGACATGTTCCGTGGAGGTCGCTCAACATATTACTAGACTGTTCATTACTAGATGGAGGAATTCCAGCCGGAATTGCCTCAATTACATTTCTAATGCATTCCTCTAAATCATCCAAATTTTTTGCTTTTGTTGTGTAAATTCCATATTTGCAGCGTTACTGCAAAACGAAGTTAGAAGCAATAAGGTCAGATGACTCTGGAAACCAATGTGGTATGTGGAGTCACTTATAGTCAGCTCGTTTGGAAATTATCTTTGTAATTCTGCCATAATATGTTTGCGACAATTTGTACAATCTTGTGGAAACCACACACAGATTCGAAAGGTATTCTCTTTCGGCATAGTTGTGAAAATATATATCATTCCAAAATCAGAAGCAGCATTCATCTTCCGCCCTATAAATTACATCTAAAAATTACCGGGAATTGGTCAATAATACACAAAACATTTATTATTTAGCTAAATTTATTATATCGCATTGAATGTAGGCCCTTCCAAAGTAATTATGCCAACGAGTAATCCAATCAACAAATTATTTTGCAAACTCATTTTCCGGAAAATACTTTAGTTATCGCCAGGAATTCCCCTTCTATGTCTTTTATTAACTTAATATGCAAACGGACAAGTTTTTATAATTGCGCGAACTTCATCTCGTATTTTTCTCTGGAGGTGGCACAGTCTTTCCACATTGAATAGTTGGGAATTATTTTCATAAATGGCAGAGAACATACCTCTGAAGTTGGGTAGGAAGGCGCAGCATCGGTGTCGTAATGTTCGGGTTTGTCAAGCTCCCGTGTCGACGTTCGTCTCAGTTTGATCAGTCACGAAACGGAGCTTATCAACTAAATGACAATTATTTCGTTTATTCTGCAATTCGGACTTTAATTCAATAATTTTGGCCACCGCATTGGTTGATATGTGAAACAGCACTTTCTTTTTCCTCAAATGCGGCAGTTTTTCATAATTTAATCACATAAACGCTGCAATAAGTTAGCATAATATTCGCCGTTGATGATTTTTCCTTTCTGAAGATAATCAATGAAAATAATCCCATGCGCATCCCAAAAAACAGAGGTCATGACCTTGTCTGCAGATGGAACCATGTTCGCCTTCTTTGGGCAAGATTCTCCCATTCCAGTCCACTGCTTTTACTGTTCTTTTGTCCCAGGTGTGAAGTAGTGGACTCATGTTTCATCCATGATTATGAATCGACGCAAAAATTCCGATTTATTCCGGCAGAACATCGCCAAACGCTGTACTGAAATATCTTCACGACGCTGTTTTTGTTATATTGAAAGCAAGCGCGGCACCCTTCTTGCGCACAGCTTTCTCATCTTCAAATCTTCGGTCAATATATGGTCACGGATATAGCACTTCTTGATATGCCTATCATTTTAGGTAGCTCATGCACTCACTCACTTCAGCCGCCGATCATCAAATACCATTTTGTGCATTTTCTTAACCGTGTCTGGCATAGACACCTCAATTGGCGGACCATTAAGGTATTCGTCTCTGGCAGCTCGTACGGCTTCTTTTAAATTCTGCTATCCAATATTTGACAGTCGTAAACGAAGGGGTAGACTCCCCCAAAGTAGAATCTAACTCGACTTTAATATTGGTAGGACTGAGATAGCTTTCGAATGGAAACATTGAATAGCAAAGCGGCGAGCAATTTTTTCGATGTTTACAATTTCACTGAGATCGTTTACTTTTCATGACTCAAATAAAAATACTAAACAATGTGGCGCCCTGAGACTTAAAACATATGTTTTATGAAGTTGCTATTTTTCACCAAAATAATTATTTTCAAACTACAGGCATAATGTGTACGTCGGGTCGGTTTGTTTTGGGACCATCCTCGTATTTTTCATGAGATTCAACATTTTACAAGTATATGATTTTAGGTTACAACTTGACTTGTTTTTCATAAAAAATAGCAACATAATCTTATAGATCGAGCGATCAAATATATTTTTTGATATCAAGAAAGACAACGAATGAGTGGTGTATCTTCCTATTCTATCCTCGTATTTTATTCAACTTAGAAAGAAATTTCGATATGATCTTTGTATCTGAATAATCGAATGCTGACTTTCAAAGTTAAATTGAACAAGTTTGGTTCTTTATTCTGTGGTGAACCTTTCCATTATAAATTTCCCAAGTATTATTTAGTTAATTCTGTAAAGAGACGAAAAGAAAGACTTAAACAGAAAATGTATTCACTGGTCAAATCTTAGAGTTACTTATGCGCTACCCTATAGAATATTAGCTCAGTAGCTACCCATTTCAGTGCACTTCTTCCGAGGTTGTTTTAAAAAAAAATGGATCAAAAGGCCTTTTCGAAAATCGATTTCAATCATAGCCAAAAGTATCCTCAACATCTGTATAGAATATTTTATATAAAAAATTACCACACAAGTGTGAATCGCACAACCTTTTGAAATCATATTTCCATCAATCTCTTTGATTCATTTCTTAAACGAATATCCTTGTCCTTTAAACAAATTCGCACTTTAAAGCTGCTTATGTTTTAATATCATTGTCTGCTTGGAAGGAGCAACAACAAGAGCGTTTATTCGATTATTGTTGGTTGCAGCTACCAATGTTAGTTGGTTGCAGTGTTCAGTGGGCAACATTGTTGCTGAAGTAATTTAAATATGTGCACGCGCTTTGGTTACTGTTGATTTCTGATTATAGCTATTAACACGACGTACTATGATTCTCAAAAGGCTTTTATTTGCGTCTATCTGTCGCTTCATCTAGTTGGAATTGAGTGTCTGTTTCTCTGTCTCTGACTTTTGGTATACGTTGAGGGACGGTTACAGGGTTAAGGTTTGAGCAATTGGTAGTAAATAAGAGAGAAGAAGTTCATTTTTTTTTAAAACCATAGACTCTGAAATCAACTTTAAACGTATGTATTTCTACAGTTTTGGAAATAGGATATAATCAGAGTGCGCTAAATCAACAGAATATCAAGGATAAGAAGGAAATTTATATCATAATTCATAGAATTTCACAACAGCACAAGAATGGAAACGATGCTGTCTTGTAGACAAATTTTTATATGAAAATTTTAAATTTTCAAAATTTTGTATATTTTGTAACGTTGCCAACATTCTCATAAATCCCACATGCCATATGTCATCAACCTGCGATAATGGTGACTTCACCTAAACTATCCAGAAAATTTGTTGTCAGCAGCCCTGGTACGACCACGTTTAAATTCATTTGTGTAACATTTTATTGCTGTTAACGAAATGCGAGCAGACTACGATGATTTCGCTGGTTTCATCAAATGATTCTTCCTAAAGCAAAGCATTTGTTCTCTTCTCGATAAAATGTAGTCGAATCCTTGAAACGTTACTTCGATGTGAACTTTGTGATTTCCTTGGAATTTGCATGACCCTTTCGATGATTTTTGCAACATGACCAGAAAGCTGAACGGTAAGTAATGTTAGAAAAATGTGTTCCATTACACAGCTGACACAATAAAAAACAAGTGGTTACACACTATATTGGCCAGACAACACAAATTTCGCTGGGCCTATTCTTACAAGCTGTCGTCAAATAAGTGCACGCAGCAAAAACGGGTCTCACGGCATCTAGAAAAGGACCGGATAATCCATTTTTCGGTTTCAAAAGTAAAGTCAAATAAAATGCTTATAAAGCTATGATTTCGTTGGAACTTTTATTTCATTATAATGCTTGGACCTTGCTATTATGTACGAAATATTGAGTTGTTCGGAAAGTTCGTTCGGTTAATTCTTTAGTTCACCATACGTCACTTCTCATGACATAGAGTTCCTTTAAACTGTCATAACTTCCTCCCACCCCTTCTCTAAAGTGTTTACCATTCTTTACTTCTGCTCTCGTTCTAGATGTTATAGCATTTTAAAAAAAGTTTTAAAAAGTGGAAAATATGAGCTAAAAATAGCATTTTAGGCGTTATTTCCGAAAAGGAAAAATAAAACCTGTTTATGAAGAGAATGGACCAAATGAACCAGAACTGAACATGGCTTAAAAGGTTTTCGGCGACTTTTTCGTAATGGACGCTCCCAGATCAGGGCGACCAAAAGAAATTGTTTCCAAGGATGATGAATGTTGGTTTTCAAATGCTCCAACATTTGGTGATTATCTATGTAAACACGGTCTTTGACGTAGTCCCACAAAGGAAGATCTAACGGCGTCCAATCGCACGATCTTGGTAGTCAATTGATATCGCCAAAACGTGAAATTACACTTTCTGGAAATTTCTTATGCAATAAGGCCGAAATCGGTTGTGCTGTGTGGCTCGACCGTCCTGCTGAAACCACGTATCGTCCAGTTCATAATCTTCAACTGCAGGCAAACAAAAAACGGTTATCTTACGGCCATAGCGCTCTGAATTGAAATTCGGATTATCCGCAACACTTTCACTAACAGAAGCAATATTTTCGGCAGTGCCGTACATTGCGATAGTGCACAGTTCTGACTACATCTGTAACGCTTTCAGTCTCTTCAAGTCTCTTTATAATCTTACCAATTCCTTGGACAGTACGTCCATCATGACGGCCATAATTACCGCGTAATGTATGAAATCACCACTTTTGCAGTAAGTTTTAACTATTTTTACGCCTTCTTCGGTTGTTAAACGATCCATATTCATAAATGGTAAACCTTTCGCTAAATAAATAAAGCTTCAGATGACAAGTATTTAACAACGGACAGCTTTGCTAAACTGGAGGTTTTGAGACAACTAACGGGTGATGTTTTAATCGTAACTTTTTTAAAAATCGAATAAAACACTCAAATTTGCATCATATATTGAAATTTTTTATTGGAATCGATAAATTGATATTTGCCATTTATTTTTTAAAGATAATTTCATGTAAATGTTGTCCACGGATCCGTCTCAAAATGTCCATTCGGAAGGTCCAATTTTTCGTCACTTTTACGAGCATTTTGACCTGTATTCCACGAATAACGCGTGTTATGTTATCCTGTAAGGCTTCAATAGTGTTCGGCTTGTCCACATAGACTGACAACTTGACATAACCCCACAAGAAATAATCAAGAGGCGTTAAATCGCAGGATCTTAGGGGTAAACTCACAGGACCAAATCGAGAGATAAGCATATCCATTGTTTCACGAGCAGTGTGACATGTTGCATCGTCCTGATGAAACCACATGGCAACCAAGTTCAACTCAGCCAATTGGGGCAAACAAAATCGAGTATCATGGCTCGATATCGTTCGCCGTTGACGGTAACGTTTCTTCGTCGTCTTTAAAGAAAAATGGTCCGATGATACCACCAGCCCATAAACCACACCAGACTGTCGTTTTTTGGGGCTGCATCGGTAATTCATGTATGGCATGTGGCTGTTCATCACTCCAGATGCAACAGTTTTGCTTGTTTACGTATCCGTTCATCAAGAAATGAGCCTCATCGCTGAACACAATTTTTCGATAAAACATCGGATTTTCATTGAGCTTTTGTAAGGCTCATTCACCAAAAATTGGACGTTGTGGTAGGTCATTGGTTCAATTCTTGCGTGAGTTGAATTTTATAGGCTTTCAAACCCAAATCGACGTGTAAAATTTTCCCTGTGGTTGAGTAACACATGCCTGCCCGCCCAATCCCTGAGAACGACGACAAATTGGCATTTCACGATCGTTATTAACACTGGTCGCTCCGTCTGCAATATTTTCTTCAGTACGCACTCTACGCATGCAAATCGATGGTTTTATGTCCAACAAAGTAAATTTGGTGCGAAATTTGCAGATGACAGCACGAATTGTTGATTCAGCAGGTCGGTTATGACGACCATAAAATGGTCGTATCAAACGATGCTCATTTGTCACAGAGCACGAATTTTGATAATAAATTTCAACGATTTGCAATCGTTGCTCATTTGTTAGTTTTTCCATAATGAAATGGCAGAGTATACTGTACGCTTTTCACTTTGACAGATGACGTTTGGACGCCATTACCAACCAGTGCTGCCAACCTGAAAAACTTAAATCTTAAAAAATCACCCTATATATGGATAACCCAATACAATAGTAGTAACCAATAGACTTGACTTGTCCCATCTCTGTATTTAAACCGATTTTCCTTGTGATAACAGATTTGTTGTCGTGTTGGGAGCTAAAAGTTTCCAGCCGCTAAGATTAAACTACAACCTTAAATTCTGCCCTTAAATCGTACTTAATTCCATGTAAATACTTAAATTATGTCTGTTTTGCGTTTAGATATGAGGGTTTTGCTTAATGTTGGCATCAAATTACGTTGTTACTATCATTATTTCGCAATTTTTTCCTGTCGTTGTTGGCATAATTTTGCCATGTTGCCGTTGTTATTGTTGTAGTTGAATCTTTCTTAATGCTTAGATCGTTTTTCAGTAGTAGTAGTTGCTGTTGTTGTCGTTGTAATTTTTTATTTATGTAATTCTTGGCATGTTAAAGGTTAATTTCATGGCGAGACTATTGTTGTAGTTGTTGTGAACGTTGTCATAACATGGATACGACGATAATCGCCTAAGTATTACACAAGTTCAATGACCACAATTTAATTTTTTGTTTCATGTGTTCATAGAAGTTATTTTCTACATCGAGGAATTCCTTTGGCAGTGGAGGTCTATAAGTTAAAGATTTGATGTTGCATTTTTAAAATAATGAGGCGTCTTTTAACTTAATTGCAAGTATCATTCAATGGCACTTTGAAAGGCATTATATAGAAAATAGGCAGAAGAACTGGCAGAAGAAGATAATCTTACTGGCTGGATGGTACCTTTCATACCATATCTTCGCTCTTCTAACTATTAATTAATCTGATGACACTAATTTGAAGTCGTCATTATTTATAATTCTATGCTACTTCCCCAAATTTATGTCAACGAATTGTGGTAAATTTTCAAAAATCTGCTTTCTCCTTCGAAGTTTCGGTCGTCCTCTTCTGCGCAGTCCGTTGAGTTCATTTCCGAAGATTTCCTATGCTGAAGCTTTCGCATTCACTTACGAAACATGGATTAGGCCAACCAACCACAACCACCACATTTTGATTCGCTTGACAACATCGAAATTGGTTTACCGGATATACTGGGTGACCCAAAATAACTTTTTATTTAAGACATATTTTTTAATTTTTTTTTAAATACTGTAAATTTATGGGGAATATTTTTAGATTAGTTATTAAAAATGATATCCCGTAAGTGGTTGTCATTTTCTGCTTCGCACAAATGTGCTCTTTCCAACACATTTTCCATAACCTTTCGCAAAATTTCCGGTGTTATGTTGTTAATTTCGTCTCGAATATTGGATTTTAATTCGTCAATAGTCCTGGGCTTATTAACATAAACTTTCCCTTTTAAATAACTCCAAAGGAAAAAGTCTTGAGCGGTTAAATCCGTGGAACGCGAAGGCCAATTAAAATTGCTTGTACGCGAAATTATTCTTATGTCGCGTAAAAGAGTCATTGTGACCCTCGCAGTGTGCGCTGTGGCTCCATCCTGTTGGAACCATATTTGCGGATGGTTTTCCACGGCTGGGCTTACAAAATTTTCCAACATGGCCCGATATCGATCAGCATTGATGGAAATGGCAACGCCTCGTTCATTTTCAAAGAAATATGGACCAATGATCCTTTCTGAAGAAACACCGGTGTAATTGTCGTTGATGAAGTACTCTCGGGTTTTCCGTAGCCCATATCCTACAGTTTTGCTTGTTAACGAACCCATTTAATTGGAAATGGGCTTCGTCACTCATAACTAAGTTATGAATAAAATTAGGATTCTCTCTCTTGTGTTTTTTGCTGGAAATAAATTGCATAGTCAAGTCGTTGCTGGTAATCTGTTGGTTTCAATTCTTGGACAATTTGAATTTTGTATGGAAACATTCTTATGCTATGCAAAATTCGCTGCAGCGACCCTCTTGAGATGCCAAGTTGTGTCGAACGTCTCCTGGTTGATGTTTGTGGATCCTCCTGAATACTCTCCTGTACCACTTGAATATGCACCGTTCGTCATCTGCCAGCACCAGGAAGGTTCCTTACTGCTCCTTGTTCTCGAAAATTTGCAACAAGACGGTTTATTGTTGACTGAGAGGGTGCAACTCGCACATTAAATTGACGACGGTATGCACGCTGAGTCAACACAATGGACCGTTGATTTATAAAGTAAATTTCAACGATTTGGGCACGTTGTTCAGTTGTGTATTGGTCCATTATAAATTCTCCAAGTCTTCTTTACAAAATACTAAAAAGAAAAAAAAAAAATTATAATAAAAAAGTTATAAGGAATTCACACCACTTCGTTCATTCTGGGCCACCCTGTATAATTCATGGCTTCTACGACGGAGATGCGAGTATTCTTCATACAGTTTATGGGGTATTTCTCACGAAGCATAGCAGGGACACCAAACAGAATATCCGCTTCGGAAAGATCTGATTTTCATATTTGAAAAGGATTTCACAAGGTATTGCCATAAGGATAATCTGTACACACAATTGGATTACCTTTTTTAAAAATATAACAAAATATTCATAAATTGTAATCATTCCGCATCATTTCATGTAGCAAAATTGAAATATGTGACCAGATTTCCATCACCTTTTGATAGAATTTGTACCTATATATACACGTTCACCCACTCTTTCAATAATAGTTCGATCCT
>JAHXMU010035673.1:0-10155 GCA_019455685.1 Philornis downsi | reverse complement strand
GACAATGGTAGAAACTGTCCAGCAGAATATGGAATACTTTGGAAAATGCAACATCGGAAGTAAGCTATTTATCATTTCTGTTAAAAGAACGGCCCCACACAGTTCTAATCTCGAAATGGACAATGTTTTCACAGGGGTTACCTTGGTCTTTAAATAGATCAGGTGAGTGGAAATGGAAGTACCTGTAGCTATTCGCATATATAAAGCGGCTGCGTATGCTTTCTCCGAAGCATCACAGGATCCGTGAAGCTGGACATCAGAATTTGGACTATAGTCATCCCATCTCGGAATCTGAATTTGGTAGATACTCGCATTAGTGGATTGGAACAACTTCCATTGAGAAAGATTGCTAGGAGTTAGAACATCATCCCAACTCGCGCCCTCAGACCATATCCTCCGCATTAACATTTTCGCAACAACTATACATGGCGAAAGACAACTCGCGGGATCGAATAGTTTCGAAATTTGGGAGAGACTTCTCTTTTAGTATTTGAGGAAGAGACTGGAAAGAGCTTTGTAACGAAATAAAAGGTGTCAGAACGAGCATTCCAACAAATTGCTAGTATTTTTGCAGTGCTGCTCTCATCAAAGTCTAGAAAATCTTCGCACAACAAATGATCGGACGGAAGATCCGCCAAGATATCCTTTCCATTGGCCGTCCACTTCCTCAAGAAAAAAAACCAACTGATTCTAGAGCAGAATTTAGCTCATTTTTTGCTTTAATAGCTACCGGAATAGAATGAGCACCAGTCAGGGCATCATCCACATACATATAACTGCGAAGAATACTGCTCGCAATCGGATGGCTGGCTTGCACATCATTAGCCAGTTGGAGGAGCATTCGAATAGCTAAATACGTATCACAGTTGACCCCAAAAGTCACTGTTTTCAATTTGAACATCTTCATCTAGATTGTTTCGGAATAAAATTCTTTGGAAAGGAGTATGTCGGCATTGAATACGAACCTGGAGAATCTCCATGTGAGGATGAGACGAGTTAAGTCACTGCGCAGCAGACTTAACCCATTTGAGGAAGCAGAAGAAGCATTGAAGACCACGCGAATCTTCGTGGTTGTGCTTTCCGGTTTGATAACTGCATGTTGCGGTAAATAATAATGCAACGTATTTTTATTCAAACCTGGAACCGACACTTCGAACGTATGCTTCAGCTGCGCATATTCTAGAACTACGTCATCATACTCTTTTTTTAAGTCAAGAGCTCAAAGAAATCGAGCTTCATTGCAAAGGAATTGTGCCACGGCACTTGATCTGGATTGGCCAATATGCAAGTCTTTTCGATATCCTTCTTTGAACGGTATAACTACAACATATCTACCGTCTTAGTTCCTCTTCGTAGTTGCAACGAACAAATCCTCACAGAACTTATCTGATGCCGCGATGAAGTTCTTCCGTGGAAGATTCTCCACCTTCCAAAAATGAGAAATCTTTTTATCTAAAGTTATTTCGCAGAAATTCGAAACTATGTTTGGGGCAGTAGAAGAGGGACGAAGCGAAACTGCGCCCGTTAAGACCCATCCGAAAATGGTTCCTTGGGCAACTAATGAACCACAGATCTCACGCTTTGCACCAGATATCATAACAGAGGGTATGAAATCACCTCCAATGAAAATACCTATCTGAGAACTTTTGTTGAAATGTGGATCTGCCAATTGAATTTCCGGAAGATCGGAAGGGGATGGCGCCAGGACTGTTCGCGATGGACGATTCCCTGACAAATGAGGAACGATCAACGCGTCGACTGAAATCTCTAGATCCTCGTCAAATCTAGAGCCAAGAACTAATGTTGTTTTTTTTTTTTGTTTTTTCATTCATTTTCTTTGACTGTCTATTCTGTAGTATTCTTGACTGTCTTCTCTGTAGCTTATTTATGTTAGAAGCCGATGTGTGAAGAATGTGTGAAGATGTGTGTTAGAAGCCAAAGTGTAAGAACTATTTCGATTGTCTAGGAGCTAAGTATTGCACAAAAGCCGTTTGGAACGACCTGAATAAAGCTAGTACAATAAGAAGCTCGATGTATGGGCGATGCACGAGTTAACTCAAAAAAATCTCATGGTATCAATTTCCATCTGTGAATCGCTGCTGATTGCCAATATAAGTGCTGATTGCTATTTCTGAAGTGGTAATGAAAAGTGCGTCACTTACAACAACTTGTGAAAGTCGATTGTTTCCATTGGAGAGGCTTAGTGGGGTTACCTTCATCATTCTAATTATGACAAATGAAACCTTCAATGTTATTCAACAATAATGGATTTCTTTTTACTACATATTGTAGTTACAATTGATAACAAAAGGTTATTTCCAATACCCTTAAAAATTTATTCATTTGCCACGAAACCAAGTTAGCGTTTCCATAACTGTTTTGACATCTACTAAAATAAACATGAAATTTGATCCAACAATGTCTTTAAAACAGCAGGAGTGCATTACAAATCGTTTAAAACTGAGTTTCAATTCGTTATTTTTTATTTCAGTTGGAGTTCTGATTTTTCGTGCAGAGATAAAAATAATACCGACTAAACTTAATTTTTCTATAATAGGCAATAATAAGCTATAAGCGTAGTTTGTAGTTTGTGTCCATTTATTTCTACACGGAAAATATTTTTAAGAATTAATTTTTGTAATCTTAATTTTCGAAATACTGTTTCTAGCATACATAATTCCATTTGCTAATGAAATTTTCGTAAAGAGCTGCCAACTATTCGAATCGAATGAGAAGGAGAATTTCAACATTATCGGCATGAGTATCTCCTAAGTTGTTTTGGCACAATCACTAGGGGCAATAAACATATTACCGATTTTAATTGTGAAAAGGGGAAGAGAATAGATAGCAGATAGAGCCAAGTATGTTTTTTGACATTGAAGAGTGTACGATACAATTATAAGGTATCACTACAGGATTTGCCTACATTTTACGATTATAACGAATTTATAAGATTTCGTATAAAAATGTTGCTATATCCACAAAGAATATTTCGCAGTTATTGTTACATTGGCAATACCAGTTAAAATGCTTTATGTCGTTCGCATTCCACAAAAAATTTTTAGGCAATTGAACTTATGGCTTTTAATGTTTTCTTTTGGCAATTTCTTTACATAGTTTGGGTAACAGCTGAGAAATGTGGTCAAAAATGAAATATAATTTATCTGCCCTTGGATTTTTCTAATACACCAGCTTCTCAAAACTTCCGCGCTATACAGAATTTTTCGACGATAACCCACACTAGATGCGCTTCTCAAAACTTCCGCGCTATACAGAATTAACATTATGACTGCGGTGAATACCGTCTATTATTATAGAGCTGATATGTGTACTCGTACACATATGTTGTTCAAATTATTAAATGCTGAAAATAATATTCAATCCGTCATGACATAAAGTTGAAACTCGAAAAATTGTTTTTCTCTTTGAATTATGGGAATTCGTCCCGATTGATAGAAATAATATAGGGTCACTACAAAACTATAATGGAAGTTTAATAATTTCGTTATGCGCTATGAGAATATAAAGTCCTTAATATCGAAGTCCATTCAAAAATCCGATCCGTTCAACACCTGAATCGGAAGTTTTTTGTTGAAGAGTAGATTTTTTGATTTTTATCCAAACTTTTGATTAAAATTAGTAAAAAAGTAATATATAATATATATGTATATATAATATAGATTTCATTACTATTTTATGTCACTTTTGCTTAGATTGACTGATGGCAAATTTTCCAATGTTTTAGCAGGTATAATCAATGCGATGATCAATGAAAATTCACCTAAATTTGGAATATCCCACCAGCCTTTGTTGGGAAATTCAATCAGTGGAAACTTCCTCGAAGACTTTGGAAACATTTCTTGGATAAATTGATTAAATATACAGGGTTTCCGTGGCGAAGGTATACTACTTTGTTTTGCCGCCATTTTGGTAAACATTAGTCTTGACAGTTCATATTTGGCAGTCTTCATGACGTGGCAAATTTATTATGGAAAAACATTTGTTACATATATATTTTTTTAAAATATTTTATCAAAATCAATCATCGATTACTGTGACGATGAGAAAGTTACGTGAAATATTTGGGAGAAGCAACGTGCCAACAAGACATACTATTTATCGTGTGTGAATGATTTCGAAGAAGAGGGTCTGTAGCTGATAGGGCCATAGGACCACAACGTACTGCAAGATCGGCTGAAAACATTACTGCTACTCAAGAAAGTGTTCAAAACAATCCATCAATCTCAATTCGACGCCGTGCTCAGGAGTTTGGTCTTCAAAGAATAACCTTGGCCACAATTTTGAACAAGGATTTGCATTTGTTTCCATTTAAGATTCAGTTCACACAAGAGCTTCTTCCATTACGCCAAGACCATTTACGCCGCCGTACATATGCCAATAGAATGTTACAGCTCGCCCATGACAACCCCGATTTTCATGAAAAAATCATAATGAGTGACGAGGCACATTTTCATAGGAATGGATATGTGAATAAACAGAATAGTCGGTTCTGGGCAATGGAAACCCCTCAAATTATTCATCAGTCACCTTTGCACCCATTAAAAGTGACAGTCTGGTGTCCAATTTGGTCAGGAGGATATCGTGACATGATTAAAAACTGTTTAACGCCACAACTACATGCTTTGTGCTTAATTAACGTGTGGTATCAACAAGACGGTGCCACATCGCATACAGCCACGATTACAACGGGATTACTGCGAGACCTCGTTCCACAACAAGTTATTTTAAGAAATGGTGATGTTGATTGGCCTCCACGGTCGCCTGATTTGACTGCTCCGGACTTCTTTCTGTGGGGATATCTGAAAAGCGAGGTTTATGCAAACAAACCAGAAATGCTTGAGCAACTCAAACAAAATATTCGTGGTGAAATTAAAATTAAAAATGTGCTTAAAAGGGCTCGCATTTGTGAGGCTAACAGAGGCGGACATTTATCTAATATTGTATTTCATACATAATTGCCGACATTAAATAAAACATTTATCAATATAAGATCCATTCTCTTTCATTGATTCAAAAATTGTAAACAAACAAAGTAGTATACTTTCCCAACGAACACCCTGTACATTTATAGACTTCAAAATGAAATAGTAATAAAGAAAAACGCAACTTAACAGTTGTACAAATATACAGGGTTATCCATTTAGTGGTTTTAAAACCGCCTGTCTGGCACCGCTGTCAACTGTTAAATACCTGACATGGTAAGTATTATTTGTTTTGAGAAAGGTTTGCCATTTACGAATGTGGATTGTTTAACAACCGGTGAACGAGTAAAATAAGTTAAAATGTCCTACGAAACGTGGGCATTTTAGTGCATTGCGGAGCGATTATGTCCATCATAATCGACTTACTGTACAAGGAATTGGGAAGATTATACAGAAATTTGAAGAGACTGGAAGTGTTTCAGATGTGGCCAGTCCTGTGCATCATAGCAATGTACGTACTACCGAAAATATCGCTTCTGTTTGTGAAAGTGTGGCCAATAATCAGAATTTCAATTCAGGGCGCTATGACCGTATGATAACATACTTTTTTTGGCCTGCAGTTGAAGGTTATGAACTGGATGATATGTGGTTTCATTAAGACGGTGCTACGAGCCACACGACACGGCCGATTTTGGCTTTGTTGCATGAAAAGTTTCCAGAAAGCTTAATTTTAGGTTTTGGCGACTTCAATTGGCCACCAATATCATACGATTTGACACGGTTAGGTTTGTTTTTGTGTTTACGCGGATAATCCTCAAACGTTGGAGCATTTGAAAACAAACAGTCGTCAGGTTATCGCCGAGATATCGCCCGAAATGTGCGAAAAAGTGATCGAAAACTACCAATGATGACATTAAATGACATTGTATTTCGTACATAATAGCAAGGTCGAATCATTATAATGAAATAAAAGTTTTATTGAAATCATAGATTTATGTGTGTTTTATTTAACTTTATTGTTGAAACCGAAACATTTATAATCCGGTATTATTGAAGATTTTATGACGTAAAATTACCAGCTTTTTCGATTTCAGTGTTGGAAATCGATACAGCAAAAGCTGGCAATGCTGCTAATTTTTTTCACATGTAAACAACGTCTCGTGGAATTATATCGTCATGAAAAGAGTACAGTACCTAGCTTTACTGATAAACACCAATAGCTTCAGTAATATTGAAAATGTGGGGAACTATGGAACTTTTAGGTTTCCTGCAGCGAAAGGTGACTTTTGGTTTACAATTGTACGAGCCAGAAATATCACGAAGAACTTTGTAGAAAACACCAAGAATTAGAATGTTGGAATTGAACGGTATCTTTTCTTTATTTGAACTTAAACAATTTGTGCGGAAGCTTAACAAATGAACTAGGTTATCTGAACTTACAGTAATAAGTTAAGTTTGGTTTTATGTTTTGGTAATGGCAAAGCGACGAAGAGAGTATATAAGACCGATCGTAGTCATCTATAGAACAATCGGTAACACACATTACTCAAACTTTTAAAGTCTGATTTGATGTGTGAATTCCGCTCTCAAGCCATGAATTATCGACGAATTAACAGTATGGTGGCTAGGCGGATAGTAAACTAGAGTGAATGTGAAAGTGATCAAAAATACCGTAGTATATTTTAGCATCAATATTACCGCCCGCCTTGTAGCGCCGCTGCAATGAATGAACAATAACGGATCTGTCTTATATACCTATATATGTATGCTTTCGTCGATATTGAAACTATCCTTTTTTTAAAGTGGGCTTTAAAAATTAATGATATTTAGAATTTACATTCATTCCAACGGTCAAATACGAATGACGCATTAGAAAATTCAAACTGCGGGAATGTATTTTTCTCCATTCATTTTCTTTATTGAATCTTCCTTTTGAAATTTACAATAAGTATTCAAATCTTAATCCTATCTTAAACTAAAGTATCCTGCCATTGCCGGATCTTATTTTTGGTGAGCCGAACTTTTTATCACCGGACCAAGTCTAGCGTGTCCTTTGTTCTTAGTCATATATGACCGGGAAAATGTTGAAGGTTTTGAGCGAGTGGGTTTGAGTGGGAGGACAACTTCGATACATATGATCTGCTTAATTTTCTTATTTCCTCGGAAATATAAGGAATGTTTAAATCCATGCGTATGTTATCATTTCTAACATACCATGGGGCACCACAAATTTGGCGCAGTATTCTTAATTGTCTTCTCTGTAGCTTATTTATGTTAAAAGCCGATGCCGTTCCCCACAACTGGATGCCATATGTCCATATTGGCTTCAATATCGTTTTGTAGATGGTGATTTTATTTTCCAATCTAAGAGTAGACTGGGAGCCAATAAGCCAGTGGAGTTGAGCCATTTTTAATTTCAATTGTATGGTTTTTAGTCAATGTGATTTTTCCAGGTGAGACGTCGGTCAAGGTGAATACCCAAATATTTGACATGGTTATGAACGGGTATGGTACTACCGTGAATAGTGAGTGCTGGGCAATTGTTCTGTCTAAGAGAGAATGTAACCTATACACTCTTAGTGGCATTTACTTTTATCTTCCACTTTTCGAGCCAAGATTGTAATGTATGTATATGAGACTGCAGTTGTCTAGAAGCCATTAATGGGCAAGTGCTAATGCTCATGAATGCAGTGTCATCAGCGGAAGTTGAGGTTTGAATTACGGAAAGAACAGGCATGTCAGAGGTGTAGATGGTATATAGTATAGGGCCAAGTATACTGCCCTGCGGAACTCCTGCTGAAACTTTTCTTTGAGTTGAAACAGAGGCTTTAGATTTTGCTACAAAAGATCGATCCTTTAGATAGCTCTCCAGCAGCTTGTGGGTATGTGTCGGCAGAAAAGAGACTATTTTGTGAATAAGGCCTTCATGTCACACTTTATAAAAGGCTTGGGAGATGTTTATAAAGAGAGCTGAGCAATATTTCCGATTTTCGAATGTTTTTCTGATCTGAGTTACTATACGTTGTACTTGTTCTATCGTTCCATGACCCTTACGAAACCCAAACTGGTGCATGGGTATTACATGGTTTGCTTCAATATGGGGGTACAAAATTTGGAGAAAGATCTTTTCAAACAGTTTAGATAAAATAGAGAGTAAACTTATGGGTCGATAGGATGTAATTTGTGACCGTTCCTTTCTAGGTTTTGGGATCATTATTATTTCAGACAGCTTCCATGATCGAGGAAAGTATTCAATTCGAAGTATAGCATTAAATACAAATAAAACTAATTTGAGGACATTGTGGGGGAGTTCTGAAATTATTTTCGCTGTTGTTCTATCGTGTCCAGGAGATTTATTCATTTTCAACGGGAGAACAGAGTTAACCTTAGTTTTGACTTGCACTGGTCGAGACAAGCTTTGAGGTAGGGAGATCTGTGTTTTTGCCATCGTCTTCTCGCTTTCCTTTTTTCTTTGATTAGGGATTCAATATGACATGAGGAGTCATTTTTTGTTTTAGCATAGACCTTGTGCGGTGTTGCCAAGTTTGCGGCAGTTGTCATTGTGGTAGTGAGTACGTTGATGGCAGGCTGCATTTCATCTGGTGTTTTGAGAGAAAAGTTTTGCCACAGATGAAAGCTTATGTACATCTTGTATCTCAACCAATTTGTATGCCTGTTTGGGAAATAGTAAGAGATTTCCGGGTTCAAGGGGATGTTGGAAACTGTGAGAATTGTGGGGGAGTGCTCTGATGAGAGGTCGAGGGAAGAAGTAACGATAATGTGTTCTCTTGTTATGAGAATGTATAGCTAGAATTATGACTTAAATCTTGCTGAAAAAATTAATATGTAAATTAATATGTAATGTAAATGTGTCTTGTTTGGAAAATATAAAAATAAGAAATTGGTAGTGCATATGATACAAAGTTCAGTTTATGAATTCCATTTTTTTATGATTAGCAGTATGAAAAATAAACGGTGAAAAGTTTGTTCGGAATTTGGAAAATTAGTTGTCGAGCGATAGAACGACGAGTTTGGTGATGGATCTTGTGATGGTACCCCTCTGGGTTATCACATCGGCAATCCGAACATGATGATCAGTGCCAAAATATGTCTCGGAAACTCGGCCAAGAATTTGATGGAACATTGTCGTCAGGAATCTAGGCGTGGGCAAATTGGAAGGTGTATTGTATTGTATTATTTTGTCGCAAAACATACAAAAATCGCAGTAGCTTTTGATATCAAAAGGACCAGCGAAGTCAGCCTGTATGAACAAACGGTCGCGGAAAGGTCGTTCTATCAGGAGGAAAAGCTGCCATGAGCTGCTTTTGACAACGCTTTTTGTAGAGAATACAAGGCTTGCATTTGCTGATAGTAGTCTTTGTCAAGTTTTCTACCTTCGGAATCCAATATTGTGTACGAATTATTCTAAGCGCCAGCTGAGTGCCACCATGAATGGTGACCTGATGAATGAATTGGACCAAGAGTCTCGAATATTGGCATCCATATGGCAGAATTATAGGATGTCTTTCGCTATATGAGAGATCCGGCCTGACTCTAGACGACCACAAGTACGAATTATGCCCCCAGGATCCAGAAATGGATTTAGATTCAAAAGCGAACTAGTGAAAGATAAAGAACTCTTGGAACATAACACTTTGTATTCCTCCGGATAGTAGGCCTTTTGACACATTCTAATTAATTCATCTCTGATCGCTGATAGTTCTGAACTAGTGATCAAAGTAGATTCCTTGAAGAAATTCGAACGGATATTCGGATGAGTGTGATGGAAGAATCGATACACATATGCAACCATTCGAGGTGCCCTGGGAAATAATGAAAATCGCCCAAGAATGTCCTCAAATTTTCGGAAATACGAAAAATGAGTTTTTACTGCCTTACGCTCCAAGTCCGTCTCTGAAATAGGAGAGGGATTGGAATTCGGCCAACAATCAGTCGAGTCACGGAGCCATGAGGGTTCAGACCATCATAAATCGTTGGCTACTATATCCTGAGGAAAGAGCCCGCAACTAGCCAAATCAACAGGATTGGTATCCGAAGACACGTGGAACCATTCGTTGGCTACTATATCCTGAGGAAAGAGCCCGCAATTAGCCAGATCAGCACGATTGGTATCCAAAGACACGTGGCACCATTTGGAAGGGTCAGTAATCTGAACTCGGTTGGCAACGAAGGTCATACAACAGCAGAGAGG
>JAHXMU010035605.1:0-12918 GCA_019455685.1 Philornis downsi | reverse complement strand
TATTCGACGGACCCATCTGGCAACGCCATAACTTTTGACAGAGATGTCAGATCGCTTAATGACATACCGCGTTTGAAGCGTCAGTCCAAGCAGATTTTTACCATGAACAATACACGCCACGCGAGCGCTCTGAAATAGTTGAAATTTACATTCAACAGAAGAAGTCAATTGTGAAAACTCAACGTGCTTTTAAAATATTAAAAAATGTGAGAAGTGCGCCTTCTAAGAACACCATTAAGCGTTTATACGAAAAATTTTCGACTGGTGAGGCTCTTTCTAATCCGAAGAGGCCAAATAAAAGTCGACCAAGACGATCGGCCGAGAATATCGCTGCCGTACGAGCCAGTATTAAGAGGTCCCCAAGAACATCCCAAAAACGCCGTTCTCAGCAGTTGGGCATGGCTCGGTCCACTTTACAACGGATTATTCGCGTTGATTTGCATTTGTTCCCGTACAAAATTCAATTGACGCAAAGATTGTTGCCTGCGGACAAGCCTCGTCGATTGAAATGGGCCCAACGAGTCATCGAAATGGCCGATGATGACGAGCAATTTTGGAACAAAATTATCATGTCCGATGAAGCCCATTTCACATTGAATGGGACCGTAAATAAGCAAAATTGCCGTATTTACGCCACTGAAAATCCTCAGGAGATTCAAGAATTGCCTCTTCATGACGAAAAAGTCACAGTTTGGTGCGGCGTTAGTGCGAAAACGGTCATTGGGCCGTTTTTCTTCCAAAACGAAAATGGCCATGCTGTTACCATCAACCAGGAGCGTTATCGCGACATGATGACCAATTTTGTGATGCCAATTATTCGTCGAAAGCGTATGAGGCAGTTCTGGTTTCAACAAGACGGCGCTCCACCGCACACAAGTCGCATAACAATCGATTTTCTGAAGAATTTGTTTCCGGGCCGTTTGATGTCGAAAAGTGGTGATTTGGACTGGCCACCGCGTTCGCCCGATTTGACGCCCGCTGACTTCTTCTTGTGGGGACATTTGAAGTCAAAGGTTTACGTTAACAAGCCAAGGACCGTAGAAGAGCTCAAGGACAACATTCGTGAAGAAATAGCCGCTATTCCGGCCGAAATGTTGGCGAAAACGATGGAAAATGCTGCAAAAAGGGCACAATACACCATCAACGTCAGAGGCGGCCATTTGAGAGATATCATATTCAAAAATTGATGTAAACAAATCTACTTGGAACAAATTAAATGAATAAGATTGCCAACCGCCAAATTTTTATTTTTTTCTTTGATTTTTTTTTTAAAAACATGGGTCCGTCGAATATGGGCAACCCTGTATATGATTAAAAAAAAAAAAAAAATTTTGACAAAATTTTCTTCATAAATTTATTTATAATTGCAAAAATGTTGATTTGGTAGAGAAACAGTATATGAATGGATTGAAGGAAATGTAATTCTTAATTTTTCTCAATTTGTTTCAGCAAAATCGAACTAGTTGTTCTCGAGTTATGTCAAACTACGTTTTTGCCAAAGTTTTACAACTAAGCGAAAAAACATCAAGATAAGGAAAAAATGTAAAAGGTAATAAAAAAAACTGACACATACAAACGCGAAACCCTTTGAGGATTTTACTATACTGACCTAGTACCATCAACCTGACTTGGAATTTCTCACCCCCCAGATTGGCTGTTGTACTGTGTTTTCAGCTGTCACAACCGCTTTGCAACAGACTACAAAGCAATACATCAAGTAGAACAACAATCTAATTGCAAAACGTGTTAAAGATTTAAAATTGTCGATGTTTATTTGTCAATTTTATTTAAAAGACATTAAAGGTAGTTTCTACCTTAAAAAGTCATTAAGCATATTTAAATTCTTATTAAAAAATTAACTCTTATCTTAGTACTTAGGTTTTCAACAGTAAGTCATCTTTGTCATCCTTGTAGCATGTGACTATTCAACACAAAATACTTTCATAAAAAACTTTTGGTTTCATGCATTTGTTGTTTTCGTAAAATAAAGTAAAGGCCTTGAAGTACCCAAAAAATCACATTTTTTTTGCAAAAACTAATTAACTGTTAGGGAAAGCGCAAATACACGGTACTTAGGTTGAAGTGCGAGAACAGATGCGGGTGGTGCTGTTTTTCACTACATTTCTTTCTTTGATAAGAATAAAAAAAGTCTTTGACAAAGGTTGTTATGATAGCAAAGTTTATGGCAACTAATTATTTAATTAATATGAATCATTTAATAAATTTATGGTAATGAAAGAAAAATAGTTGATTTTTATATTATAGCACTAATATTTTTAATTTATTATATGTGTCTTCACTCGAAGGAAAGAAAATATATATTATTTGATACTGCAAAAATGTAGCACATGGAGGCAAGTGGTCTATGTGGCTCGCCGAAAAATTATTGTTGTTGTATTATATCTTAGAACGTGGCATATCCTAATATTTTGAAACAGAATATCTCAAATGTACCAGCCTATTCTGGTACGTCCCACACAAATTGACTAATTTGCAGAAATCCATTCTTTCCTCTGTAAATTCTAGCTAGTAGGCTGCAGTAATGTAGAATGTTGTCCATAGCATTGTTCTGTAATGCTTGGTAACATTAGAAAAAAACAAATCAATCGATTAATCTCGCCTTTTCTGGTACATCCCATACAAATGACCAATATATTTTTATGTTCATTTATTCAGTCGCGTTAAACTCTTTCAATTGAACAAGCATTATACACTTTTTGAACTTGCAATTGGACTGCATTTTCATAAGCGTTTTGCTATCTGCTATCTGATAAGGACCAAGCAATTCGCCTCACCACTTCTGCTGCTCTAACAGCCGGAGAGTAAGCTAATACTGCTCTAGTGCCCCCCCTCTTTGTTCAATATCTTGACCATTTCGCTAATATTTTTATAGATTGTAGATTATAAAAATCTAAACAATCAAAGCTCCATATTGTGAAAGAACGCGTTAGCGTACAAATGCATGGTCTTGAGTTGGCGTTCAGACTTAACATAACTCACTCCAGAGACAAATGCGGTCTCTGTCTGTAATTATTCTCTGTGTTTGCACCAACGCAAATGGGTTATGTGTGAGTAAACGCGCCCACAATTAGGGCGGTATCTGTTAATTTCAACCTATATGTAGACTTTAGTTAAAGAATAAATGGTAACTATATTAGAAAAATTCTAAACAACTATCATTTTTTTAGAAGTGGGAAATAGAATTTTTCATACCGGTCCAATTTCTATCAATTATGGTTTTTGCAAGCCATAGTGCTGCCGACGACGCCGCCCTTTGTCTAGTCAATTCGTATTTTTTTAGGATTTTTTGACCTTAATAGACGTGGCCCTTAGAAACTTTATGAGTTATGAGTTGCTGAAGAAAAACGTTGAAAATGCCAATGAACAAGTTTTTTTCGTACTAGGCCGATCGCGCCTATTTTTGCCACCTGGGGGCCATAATTCAGACGAATTATGCAGGTAAGTGGGCGCGTCAGAAACAAACTCTTATGATACATAATATATTGAACTAGCCTGTTTTTCTGATCACGACTTGATCTATCCTTTAAAAATTATATGAGTTGGGATGAATCTTATCAGCACTTATAAAATATATTGCATACTGTATGTTGCTTTCCGTTAAATTAAGAAATATGGAAATTTTCACGAAAATGACTATGAAAAGGAAATGTATTTGTGCTACATTTCAGCCTACTTAATCATGCAGTTTGATTTCTATCGGTTTTTAAATAGACACGCGTATGAACGGGCGAAGGCTAAAGTACGTATAAGGTCGCGGTCCCAAAACTAGCCGACCTGACCTACAGATGGTTCCAGTAGTTCAGAAAAATTTTGGTGAATAGTGGCGACCTTAAAATACATATTTTTCGAGTTTCGAGGCGCCACGTTGTTTAGTATTTATAGCAAAAGTTAACGATTTCAGTGAATTTGCAAACGTGGAAAAAATTTGTAATCCGTTTAAAACTGTAAAATAGTGGATAGCAGAGTTTAAACGAGGACGTACAACCTGTCAAGACGAACACCGTAGAGATTGACCTATTGACGTGTCCACTCCACACACTTTTATGAAAATCCACAAAATTGTATGGGATGATCGTCGGCTGAAGGCGCGTGAGCTACCTGAAATGATTTCAAAAAGTTCTGTACATCGTATATTGACCGAAGATGTGAAGATAAGAACGCAGTCAAAGAAGACGGATTCATCTGCAGGTAAAGACATGGCGTCTGATTTTGGGGATGCGCATGGGGTTATTTTTATTCATTATCTTCAAGAAGGGAAACCACCAATGGCTACTATTATGCTAATTTATTGTAGCGATTAGGTGATGTAATTATGAAAAAAGTCAGAATTTGGTGAAAAGGAAAGTGCAGTTTCATCAGTATAATGCTCCAGTTCACACATCCACTATTGCGATAGCCAAAGTTAATAAGTTAAAGTTTGAATGGCTTCACTATATGCCTTATTCGCCAGATTTAGCTAACTCGTACTATTTTCTATTTCAAAACTTGAAAAAATGGCTTGGTGATGAAATATTTGCAAACAATGATGAAGTGAAGTCAGCGGTTGATGGCTATTTTGCGGAGTTTACCAGTTCTTACAATATACACAGGGTATGAAAGCTATTGAGTATCGTTGGGAAAAGTGTATCGAGCTAATAAAAGATTATGTTGAAAAATAAAGAACATTTTTCTTAACTCTTCTGTGTCTTCTATCTCAGGTCGGCTGGTTTTGGGACCGCTTAATACGGACTTTGAGTAGAATTTCAACTTGCTAACAAAAGAGTGACGAAGACGGCATACATCTCGTGCTGTAGTGGTGGGAATAATAATACGAATATTTTATTCCAACATGTATTCATTATTGTAAATTATTTAAGTATGTAAACAAATTATTAAAATTATAAGTACAGGGTGGGCCATATGAGTGTTGGCGATTTAATTCTTGAATTTCTCGGTAACGCGCGGCGCGGGTTGGCGGGAGAATATGTTGTTCGCTGCGCCGCTTCCTGGAAATTTAGTCGCCATGGAGCCGTACACGGAAGTGCAGCGTGCATTTTGTGTCCGAGCGTATTACGAAAACAATAAATCAGTGATTACTGCACGACGTTTGTATCGGCATGAACACGGTTTACACGATTTAAGTGAAGTTCCAAGCGCCAATGTGATACGAAAATGGATCAGAATGTTCGAAACAACCGGCTCAACAGTACCAATTACGGTTCGTGGTCGCCCAGTTTTTGCAAGATCAGCTGACATTGTGGAGTGTGTTCGTGTTTCAGTTCAGCGAAATCCGCAGCAGTCAACACGTAAGAGAAGTCAGTCTTTGGATGTCAAAAGAACAACTTTACGACGAATTTTGAAACGTGATTTGCATTTGAAGGTTTATAAGATTCAGATAGTCCAGATAGTAGTTTTGAGGACGAAAGAGGGCATGTGATGACGGTTAGAGCGAACAATTATTGCAACATGCTAGCAGACTTTTTGGTGCCAGCTTTGCAAGAACTTCAAGGCAATACCTCGAGGATGTGGTTTCAACAGGATGGGGCCACATGTCATACGGCTAGGGCATCCATAGAGCTGCTGAAAAATGTTTTTCCTGGAAAACTCATTTCGAAAAGGGGGGATATTGAATGGCTCCCACGTAGCCCCGATCTATCTCCATGCGATTATTTTCTATGGGGCTACCTCAAATCGGTAGTCTGCGAGAATAATCCGACCAATTTAGAGTAGTTGAAGAGGAACATTATTCAAGAAAGTAACAAAATACCGAGAACAAGTTTTCAACGAGTTTTCCAAAATTTGCGGCTTCGGTTCCAAGAGTGTCAAGCAGCCGAGGGAAGCCATTTGGACAACATTATTTTTAGGTCTTAAAAATTCTCATGTTTCTACTTTTTAAAAATACAAATATATTTTTTTTATGTTTCGTAGTTTTTTTTTTAATTGAATATTTAAACCGCCAACACCCTTATGGCCCACCCTGTATATAGCTGTATAATTTTATAAGTCTTAAATATTTTTCAGTTACTAAACTATCTGTATTTGTAATTGGCAAACCTTTCACTAAATAAATAACACTTCAGATGACAAGTATTTAACTAGTGACAGCCTTGCTTGACCGGCGATTTTGAAACCACTGAATGGTTAACCTGTATTTTAAAAAATCACAAATAGAAATTAAGGTCGATTTTTATTTTCTCAATCTTGAAAACACAAATCAAAAAGTACAGAAACTTTAGCCTGGTGAATTTATTTACATAAGTTTGCGTTGCTGCAGATGAGTGAGTGGTGACAACAGGGGCCCGGCAAATTAATATATTTTTACTAATACTTAATCTAATTTAAACCATATTAAATGAAATAAAAACTAATCTTTGTAAAGGGAACACTGATTGGCAGTCTATTTTCATTCACAGTACTTGAAGCTTGACCGATGCTGCTTTCAGTGGCGAGATTGTTTCCGTCACTTTAAATACGATGATTTGATGTTGACGACCGTTCGCCTGAAAGAAGACGAAAAGCCTTCGAAAATACTGAACTGACGCCATTACTTGCCGAGTAACACCCAGGTAGAGCTTGCTTTATTATTAGTAGTTACCGCCAAACCCTTTCCAATCGATTGCATGCGTTGAGAATGATTCAAAAGCATGGAGTTCGGGTTCCTTATCAGTTGAAGCCATGGGACGTTCACCGTCGCTTTTTCGCCTGTGAATAGCTACTACAGCGGCAAAAAAGGAAGGATTTTCTCCATCGTATTGTAAAAGGCGATGAAAACTGGTTTTATTACAGCAATCCAAAGTATATGTAAAGAAAGTCATGGAGGCTGCCCGGTCATGCTTCTTCGTCGTCGCTTTGGCCGAATATTTACGCTACAAAGGTTATGCTCTGCACTTGATGAGACCAGGTCGGTGTTATTTATTACGACCAAGCGAAACTATTACCATCATATCAGGGATGAATTCGGAATTCGGTCGTGTTTAACACATGCATTTTTTTTTTGTGTCACGGATGACCGTGGAAAGTACTGTACTGGTCCATATTTTGATATACAGTGGCTCCCATTCAAAGGTAAGACCAAGTTTAGTATCATCACTTCCACAATTCGTATTTTTCTATTACACTTTATTCTTTATTTCTATTTATTTCTTTATTTGAGGTATTTTTTTAAAACAATTGGCAACCGCTGTTACTAGCTATTACATAATTTTTATACAGATAACATTTTTTTAATCAACGTATTTCTTTTATGTTTTTATTGTGTAGCAAATTCAATTTTATTTTTTATAACCAATTGGTTTTGCAGATAATAGACCATAAATGACCTCCATGCTTATTCATGCATATGCGACACATAATCAGAAAATTAATTATTCCAGGATCGCCTCAATTATTGTTTTAATGGACTGCTTCAATTCAGTCAAATTCCTTGGTTTTGTTTCACACACCTATTGCTTGACCCCATAAAAGAGTCAGCGGAAAGTAGAGTTTCTGAATATTAATTTATTTGGGAATAACCGGTGTGGCTATGTGTGCAGTAGCTTCATCTTGCTGGAACCAAATGCTATTGAAACGAACACGTATTCGACGTAGTTCTGAGTAAAAAAACTCCTTCAGTATCTTTAAAAAAAAACGGTCCACATTGACAGTTCCCAGTAGCGCGATTCGTGCGCCACCCTGTGTATGGTACTATTGTAGTTTTGTCGGAAAACTCCAGATTAAATAATTTAAGTCTGGTGCAGTTGTAGAGTTTTCATTACATCCTGACGTCGTTAATGACTCTGAGATCGAAATTAGAGATACGAGTATATAATATTGTTCTCAAGGCCAAACACTTTCAATTGGAACAACAAAAACTTTATGGAATTGAACACTTACAAAGGACAAAAATAGGAATCTTATAATTTTTTAAATTCCTATCCCGCACAAAGCTTTGTTTTCAACCTGTTGTTATATTCGACTATGTTCTGCTTATCTTCCCAAAGTTAAGCAAGTAAAGCTAAATAAAACGCTCTAAGGCTATGATACCAGTGAAACTTTTATTTCATTATACTGCTTCAACCTTTCCGTTATGTACGAAATACCTATACAATGTCATTTAAATGAACGCCTCTAGATTGGGCGCAACAGTGGATCCCTCTGAGATAGTTTTCGAAAAAATACAGCGCAATGATGCCTCCAAACAACAATGCGCACCAAATAGTCACTTTTTCCGGATGCAATGGCTTTTTCACAAGCAATTTTTGGTTCTCCAAACCCCATATGCAACAATTTTGCTTGTTGACGTAGCCACCGAGTAAGATATGAGCTTCATTGGAAAATTTCGTTCGACTGAAAGCCCACGTTTGATTCACTACTTTCGTAGTTAGTTTTAACTATTTTTACGCGTTGTTCGGTTGTTAAATGATCCATATTCGTAAATGGCAAACCTTTCACTAAATAAATAACTCTTCAGATGACAGGCATTTAACAGATGACACTAACCACTAAATGTATAACCCTGTACTAGTTACTATATAAGATTTGGTTAAAATTTGTTTTTATATATGTATATAACAAACATATTTTGATGCGTTGAATGAATTGTTCATATCTAAGCGGTATCTTCAAAGAAAACTACGAAATTTGACATCAGACCTGCGGTCATCAGGTCTGCTTATATCTACTGGGTGAGTTATTATCACTTCGTCATTTTCAACATTATCGGCGGAACTTTTCATCCTGTAACAAAGAGTAACATGACAAACTTATCCGCTAATTTTAACAAGGTTACTCATTAAAAGAAAATGTAAAATGAAATGGAAAAAGGAAAATTTGTTAGCAAATCGAAGATTTTAAATTTACATATAATGTTAATTCAACAATTTTTTAGGATGTATTAAATTAGAATTGGATTCTTTCAATTTAATAAGGCAATTTTATTATTGTCTTAGTTTATTATAAAAAGATATGTATGTTTTGAATAAGATCACATTTTAAAATTGTTAAATTGTTTTTCGCTGCATAATATTATAAAAAATATTCGACTAAACTAATATTCCCTTTACGGTGCCTCTCAAATTGAACGCATATATTCTTAGCTTTACATCTGTCAAGAAGTCGTACTGAATTGCGTAAAATAAGACACAAATTTAAAATATCGACGGATAACCAAGCCTTTTCTGGCATTCCTCATATATACGAATACTTTATAGTTCAGCCCCCTTATTAAAAGGTTCATATTTTTTGATAAGAACTTAGCCATTTACCAAACGCATTCCTGACCCACGTATACGTTCGTACTACTGCAAAACAACGTTGGTTGAAGGTATACGTAAGGCAGTTCACAAGACTGAAATTTATGCGCTGGTTCGTGTTATCATCTTTTTGCAGGCAATGATATCGTTTTTAGTTCTGTTCGTAAGCAAGAAATGGTGTTCGGATCGGTTCATAACTGATCTGCTTATTTATTCGTTAATAGGAATGTAGTTTTCAACCAGTACCGAAATTTCGGTCAGGTGAACTAAATTTTTATTAAATTATTGTAGTCTTCTGCTTAGAAATTATAGATGGTATTGCCAAATTTGCCTATTCATATGTTTAGTACTCTAAGGGACTTGGGTATGCACTGAAATCCTGAAAAGATTTTCAATGTGGAAAACGCTATTTGACTTCACAGGTAATTTGGTATACATTCTCCTGTACATCATCAAGAAAAAATTTGTATAATTTTAATAAATAAATAAACACTGTTAAAATCAAAAATAGTTTTTGCACAATTATTAAATTTTGTTTTCGTAAAAAGAACTCCGCGCTACAGTTTTGCCCGATATAAAATACCGATAATTAAATATTTGAAACATAACTATTTCGTTAAAAATAATTTCATTAATTTTTTTATAATGGTTTTTGATAAAAATATGTAAATTTGAATGTACTTTTTATCTTTGTTTCCTTAAGTCTGTCCACAACCCGAAACCTATGTGGAATGTTTCAATATCCATAATTTTGCCATTTATGAATTCCAGTTTTAAATCCTTTCATACAGCAAGTGAAGTGCTAACATAATTCATTTTTATATATTCATAATTTCGAATTTTGATACACAACCAAATATTTCTGTGGAATCAAAATACTACTTGTAATCATCTACACCAAATTTCTTATGCCTAAGAAACCTGGACCGATAATAACTCTGGTCAAATTATTGGTCAGCTAAATTTACACTTTGTCTTATTGTTATTCTTGCTTTGCTCCGTAGTTTCAGAACTCGGTCCAGTCCTTTCTGTTCGTTTATCTACCTTTAAAGCATTTCGCATTTCGTTTTTTACGTAAACCTCTGCCGTGTAATTTTGTACTTTTCGCAACAATCTATTATATAATAACAAGCACTATCGTTGTCACACAAGCTTCCGTTATGCGCTCGTCATTTACATTCAAAAACATTCATAAACATGTCATAAATATCAGAAATACGATATACTTTTGAAAGCATCATTTGCAGCCATTGTATATCGTATTCTTATCACAATGATGTTTTGCCTCATGTCAAACGTAATGGCGAACGTAATTACTGGGTGTAATAAAAAATACAACGTACATAATATTTTATACTGCTCTTAGCGTGCCCGTACATATACAGATGTAAAAAGTTCAAAAATAAAATGCAATATAATACTCGTATAATGTTTCTTGAATGCTTATTAGAGCATTTGAATACCGCCGATTGTTAAAGATTTCAAAATATATTTTGTTCAATAAAGTTTCATAACAAATCTCCATCTCCAAATGGCAAATTAATTTTTTATTGTGCTGAATTTAATTTGCTCTTTAATTTAGTATATATGTACCTATAGTATGTAGTATGGGCTGTTCAGAAGAGACTTAAGGTATGTGGCATAAAAAGGCTGACAGGTGCAAAGTAAATAAAAGAAAAAAAACTGTCGGCCGGGCGGCATCTTATAAACCCTCCCGCTTGGACAGCCATTGATAGTACAATGGGTATTTTTTGGCTTCAAAAGAAAAGTTAAATATAACATACATAAAGCTGGGATCTTGTCACGATAGATCAAATACAATGCCATTTAAATGATCGCCTCTAGATTGGTTGAAGCAGTAGATCGTTTTGAGGTAGTTTTCGACCACTTTTTGCATATTTCGGCCGGTATTTCGTTGATAACCTGACGAATATTGGGCTTCGAATGCTCCAACGTTTGGAGATTATCCGCGTAAATACGGTCTTTGACGTAGCCCCACAAAAACAGTCTAATGGTGTCTAATCGCATGATCTTAGTGGTCAATTGACGTCGACAAAACGCTTTCTAGAAATTACCTTTTCTGGAAATTTCACCTGCAATAGAGCCAGAATTGGTGGTGTTGTGTGGCTCGTGTACACATCGTCCAGTTCATAATCCTCAATAGCAGGCCAAAAAACTGGGTTATCATACGGCTATAGGGCTCAGAATTGAAATTCGGATTATCCGCCACTCTTTCAACAACAGAAGCGATATTTTCAGCAGTGAGTACATTGAGGTGAACCGCAGACATGACCGAATCTGTAATGCTTCCAGTATCTTAAAATTTCTTTACAATCTTGCCAATTCCCTGAGCAGGAGGTCAATCATGACGCCCATAATCACCTCTTTTGTAGTAAGTTTTAACTACGCATTGCACTAAATAGATGACCCTGTATATGGGTAAAAAAGGGTACTATAAAATAATATAATGGATAGAAATGAACTCTGCTACGCTCGATTAATTAGAAATTACAGAGGATTTATTAAATATCGAAAATTCGGTCAATTTGTAGAAAAGGTACTACGATGGAAATGGCAATGAGCTCAATTTTAATTCTGAGAAACCACTGTGGCAAACGCTTAATGTGCGCCAAATATGAATAAATTTATTTTAAGATATGAACGATATATGTTCAATATCGCTCATTTGTATGGAAGTCGGATTAATAGGTCGATTTTTCAAATTTTACCACGACTTATGAAACAACACAACATCCAAAAATAGGGAGGAAATTGAATTTTAGAAAATTTATCAATTTGAATTTGAATTTCCAAGGGAGTTTTAAGTCTCCTACCGAATGCGTCCCAGGTGGCGGATAGGGGAACTCTCGGCGGATCTTAGGTCTCAGATCTATGATTTGCAGGGAAGGTGGGAAATCAAATACCACCCGCGGACCAAAACTGTGGCCGACGATAATGATGAATGGAATGAATTATGGCTAATTCATTCCACCACTGTGGTGGTGGTACAGGTGCAGTTGAGATGACTCCTGACTTTGAACTTACTGCATGCAAAGGGACACACGGAGATGTTTTGAGGCGACTGTAAATCCGATGAAAGATAGCGGCTTGGAACGGGGACCAAAAAGACAAAAAGATGAAAACTCCACCAAAAAACTCTACCAAAAAACAAAAATACGATCAATGACATAAATCACTCGGAAGAGAATCAACAAGGCTTCTAGAAAAGCAGAATAATAACTCGTTCACCCGCCCCAACTGGAACAACAAAAGCGACCATAACGCCGCTCAACAGAGTCGGTCAATAATTATAATGTGCAGAAAAGTTCTGATAATAGTCTTTATCTTATGGCATAACCAAATTCTCGTGACCGCTCTAGTTCTCTTTCACAACTGCCAACCTTCGACTCACTGACAATACCGGTGCCTGCTAAGGGACAGTGATTCTTACGACAGCGACATCTTTCGCTTCATTTTTATTTTCGTCTTCAAATCAAGTTATCGTCAGTGATAACAACACCCCAAAACCAGTCAAATAGTAATGGATAGATATGTTATGGTAATAAAGCGTAAGCAAAGTCCGAAATCATCTAAAATTTCATCGGCGTCGAAGTTGTACAGAGATGATAGAGGGTTGCCCATATTCGACGGACCCATCTGGCAACGCCATAACTTTTGACAGAGATGT
>JAHXMU010035576.1:0-10735 GCA_019455685.1 Philornis downsi | reverse complement strand
GTTTTTCCTTGTAAGCACAGATATTACCTGGTTTACCAGAAATCCGCGGTGTCTCTACAAACAGATGACCTCAGTTCCCAAGTTATAAACTTTTTTCAAAAGAGCGACTTTTGGTAAATTGTGTAATATCTCTAGTTGTTGTAGTAGTACTAATAAGAACACATTTTCTATTATTGTCGTTTATGCCCTTAAGACACATATTGTTGTCTAAGCTCGATTTCATAATTCCATAAATTTTGAAAGTTATACCGGATTTCCATAACATCGATTTTTCGAAATAGCCTTAATATATCAAAACGGAAAATTTGTAGTTAAGTCGTTTTCCCTTGTAAGCACAGATATTACCTGGTTTACTAAAAATTTGTTTCTTTTATTGTGTTTTGCACCCAATTAATTGATATTTAATTAGAACAAAGCAATTTACCACGCCCCTTCTGGCACTACTTACGATTCGGCAGCAACACTAAATGACGTTGGGTAAAGGTAAAAGGCTGAAGTTTCTGTTTTGGTTTTTGAAGAACTTTCCGCATGTTCCTTGGAATTTGTAGGTATCTAGTAGTTTTTACTACTTTGCTACCGCTATTATCAATAACTTCAATGGCGCTGGCATATTTTTTTCAAATAAATGTTGTGTGTGGAAACTATAAAACATTTGACAACACTACAACTTTATAACTGCTGATGAGACATGGTTTTATGAGTTTGAAATAGAAACCAATCAACAAATGAGCCGAAAGCGACAAAAACCACGTCAAAATCGATCAAAATTTAAAGTAATGTTGGCTCCTATCTTTAATTATCACAGTGTTGCGCAAGAAGGTCAGACGGTAAATAAAGAATATTATCTGAGCTGAGCAAATCCTTGAGAGAGCAAATTCGTCGAAAAATCCCAATTTTATGGAAAGAATAACGCACGTCCTCACAAAGCCGTGTCCACAATGTCATTGTCGTTTCTGGCCAAAAACTCGACTAATATCATCAAACAACAACCGTATTCACCTGATTAGCCTCCTGCTGACTTTTTTTGTCTTTGAAAAACTTGATGTTTTTTTGTGGAAAATGAGTTTGAAGAATTTTTGTACAACAAATTTTAATGAATATTAAATAGAAAGTATTTTCTGGGACTATTATATAGTTAAGTCGTGGTGTATCTAAAGGGTGTCCCAACAAGAACGCAAGATTTAAATTTGGCACCGTTCGAAGTGTCATTGTTTGACATTTGAACAATTGTTATTGTTTTCTAGTAAAAGGTACGAGGTTAGTAAAAATGGAGCGCTACACGAATGAACAACACATTCTCATTGTGAAATTGTTTTACCAAAATGGTGAAAGTTTTGCGGCTACAGTTCGCAAATTGTGATCAATTTGGGGTCACAATAATGCTCCAAAAGAGTCAACTGTAAAGAGATTAATGGATAAATTTGCCAAAACTGGGTCTGTTAGTGATGTAAAGACAACAGCAAGCCTTCGACCAGGTCGATCGACCGAAAATGTCGCAGCTGTACGTGATGATGTCGCTCAAACTCCATCCACCTCAATTCGACACCAAGTTCAGCAAATTGGTGTCTCCAAATCCACTATGCAGCGAATTTTGACGAAAGAATTGCATCTTCATGCATACAAAGTTCAATTGACGAAGGGAGTTCGTTAATTGGGTATTAGAGAGACATGAAAATGCTGATTTTGCCGATAAAATCATCTTCAGTGACGAGGCCCATTTCCATCTTGATCGATTCGTCAATAGGCAGAATTGTCGCATTTGGGGTGAGGAAAATCCTTGGTTGATTCACGAAAACCAAATACATCCTCAACGTGTCACTGTGTGGTTTGGATTTTGGGCTGGAGGAATTATTGGACGTTTTTTTTATGAAAATGAGGCATGTCAAGCGCAAACAGTCTATGGTCTTCGGTATCGTGAAATGATAACCAGTTTTTTCGTGCCTAGAATTGAAGATGTCAATGTGGAGGGCATGTGGTTTCAACAAGACGGCGCCACATGTCATGCAGCCGGAGAAACAATTCAATTGCTGCATCAGTCATTTCCCGGTCGTGTTATTTCGCGTTTTGGAGACCAGAATTGGCCGTCTAGATCGTGCGATTTAGATGATTGAAGTCGATGGTTTACGCGAATAAGCCGACGACAACTCAAGTCTTAAAAGAGGAAATTGGACGCTGCATTAATGAAATACCGCAGCATTTATGCAAAACGGTCATTGAAAATTTCATTAAAAGATCGCGTGTGTGCCAGCCGAGGCGGCCATCTGCCCGATGTGTTGTTCCATACATAACCTCATTCTGTCTACTTGACGATATAATAAAGTTTCACGATCTTTTTTTTAAATATCTGTGTTTTATTTCAAGTTTAAATCTTGCGTTCTTGTTGGCGCAGCCTTTACAAATAGATGACCCTTAGAGAAGCAAAATTTTGTTTCTTTTTTTGTGCTTCATACCCGAAAGAGTGAAGGTAAATTTAAGACATTTTATTAGAACAAAGCAATTTACCATGCCCCTTCTGGCGCTACTTACGATTCGGCAGCAACACTAAATGAAGTTGGGTAAAGGTTTCTGTAGTGGTTTTTGAAAAAATTTTCTTCATGTTCTTTGAAATTCTTAGTTACCTGTAATGTAGTTTTTACTACTTTGCTACTGTTATTATTAATAACTTCAATGGCGCTGTCATATTTTTTCTAATAAATGTTGACAACACTACAACATTTGCCATAAACCATTCATTTTCCTAAATGGCAACAACAAGAAAGCAAGAACTCCCAAGTAAAAGACTTATGATGGCACTAAATGCCATCTGAAATGTTTTACGATTTGTAATGTTTGTTGTTGGTTTGGTGTGTGTTTCTTTTATTTTATTTCATTTTTTTTTTTTTTGGTTGCTCTGCTTTGCGATTTTGGCTTCCTTTCTGTTCGCTTGTTTGGTGTACAAAAGAATAAAAAAAAAACGCGTGAGGACGACAAATGTTAAATGTGTTGTTGCTGGTGCCCTCGCTTTCGGTTTGATGCCAACAACAGCCGTTGGAAATTTGTCAAATGTGTAAACATTTCTTTTTCGTACATAAATTCATGCAACACCCTAACGATGCCACACATTTTCTACAAATTTTGAACCACATCCGCGTCTTCCATTCAAGCAAATAGCTCGCTCCCTTTGGGCGTTTTATTTCCCCCTCTTACAGGCTTTTGCCACATTTATTGCCTGTTAATATGACGTGAGCATCTTTTTCGAAATTCTGGACTATTTGCTGTTCTTTGATTTCGAGGAAATTAACATTTCTATGTGAAATATTTTCAGGAAATACGGATTTGGTGGGTGTGTGTTGTCATGTTGTAGCCGCTATTGGAACGAGTAGTGTGTGTTTGTGCCCATTTGTGAGAGAGAGAGTAATGATTTCTTACCACCTCTTCAGTTCGAACGAACAGTGTTCGGCATTTGTGTTGTGACATTTTGTTGTGTTAAAAAAAAAGAAGTTGTTTATGTGAGTGTTTTCAGAATTTGCCTTTATTTCCCTGTCTTATCTATAACTGAATGGGATGCCCGAAAGTACAGGGAGAGATAAGTTTGTCGAAGTTTTGATGCATGGACAATCGAAATAATTTGAAATAAGATAGCTTGAAACGGCCTTTATGAAACTCTTACAAAATAGTATAATTTCCAATAAATAATGGAAATAAATCTACAAGTTTTGAATAGCCAATCCGAAGCCAATGAAGATGATCGGAAACGCAAACACATAGAGACATAGTTGAATTATTGTCGAACTTAGTTTTTGGGTCTGAAATATTCAAGCTTAAAATAGGCTACACAATAGATGATCAAATTTGGCTAACTCGGTCATCTTTGATAGGCTGTCAACAATGTATAGGTATTTGTGACCCGAATTTAGTGAATCCTACGACCAAGAATTATACAAAATATTCATAAAAACATTAAGTTAGCTCCGAACAAATTTCAATTAAAGCCTTATATTGTAGTTTTATAAATTTTATTAAATTATATAGCGAAAACTACGAAAAACATAAAAGGTTAGCGTATTCCTCGATCAGCTCTTATGTATGTTAGATTTTGTGTAAAAAACATTAAAAAAACAGCCTTTTTGATGCAGAATTCTTGTAGATTAGTAAAGGTAGAAAAGTAAAGGTCTAAAAACGAAAACATTATTGCACTTTGTAATATGTAATTTTTGACAGTAATCTTTACGGCGTCGTCGAAGGATTCGAAGGATCGGAAACAAATGCTGATCTAGAACAACTGACTGTATTGAAATAAAAATTTTATTGCAAAATTGTGAAAAGGACATTTTACAAGCGGGGGCTGTCACCGAAACGAAATTAAATTCAAAAATAGTTTTGATTTGTTTGAGTTTATGAAATCTAAATCAAAAACATTTATTCTGATACCGGCAACCGAATCAAAGTTATATCAGTTATTTCTGTTATTATTTCTGTTATTAATTCTGTTTATTTTATATGTTTGTTTATATTTCATTTGAAATTTTTCAATTTCGTTTACACGAATACAATTTTTAGACTCAATGAAATGAACCTACCTACCCATTGAAAGGAGCCAACAACTTCGACTGTCAGTTTAAGACGATTTTGCCAGACTTGTCGATTGTTCATCCAAAGGAAGTGCCCGTTAGCATATTGAGGTGACCAGCGCTTAAACAAAGAAAATCTGCGGAAATATGCACGATATTCGCCTGCATTAACCATCGCACTACGGCCATCCCTAAATCAGTTGCAAAAAATATCATAATCCGTTTTACAATATTTTCGATCGTTTAAAAAGGTAATGAGGATTATATTTGCTTCTATTTCTTGAATTTTGCTTTTATTCTTCTTTCCATCCAAGATGGTGACTAGAAGGCCAAATGTTACTTCTTATGCGTCGTGCGTTGACAGAAATTTTAAGCGTTTCTGTGCTCATTCTCTAATTTGTCACAACAAGTTTTGATATTGTTTCCAAAACCTTATTCGCGCAACGGAATTTTGGTTGTCGTCCTCTGCATTGCCAATTGAATTTATTGTTGAAAACACAACATGAAACAGCCACCAAAACCGTAGTTTTTCATTCGATATCAGTATATAGTTCATACATAGCTTATAATTAATAAGAAAGAATTCCTTTGCATCTTGTGGATGAGATATGGGAAAGTTTCTCACATTCCGTGAACTTACACGCATTCAGTTTTTAGACGCACTCAACGGGACCTATTATTTAAAAGCGATTCCAAACGCCACAGTTTGAGAAGCATTTAACAGACTTGCCGATTACTCGACTACTTGAAGTGTTCGGTGATTGGAGGCTATATGCGGTATTGAACTAGCGATCATGCGAGCGATAGTCGCTTGTGCTAACCTTTGCGCACGTTTGGTCATAATTTTTAAGACGATGATTATGGGTTCTTATTTCTTACGGAGTATTTTCTTCTCGAAGGCTGATGAAAAACTGATTCATCCAATTGTGTCATAAGTCCGTATTCCGAGTTGTAAAGTAAGACAAGTAAGATTAGTTTAGGACACAGTTGGATTTTTGTCTATTGATAGAGAGATTTGCCATTAAATCACTTGCTAAGCTTTACCACTCAATGTTATAGTTTTCAACGCTCACGTAGCTTCCCTAAAGAGTAGACATTCTAATTGTTGAAGCAAGTAAATTGATTCTGTCCTCTGTTCGCTTATAAGCAGACTGTTTTGACTCCTTCTCAATGTTTGAAATTTTCCATCGGTGGTGTCTATCTGATAATGGTAAGTCTTTTGTTAAAGATTGTATCAGTTGTATTACCTACAGCTTTCCTCATAATTATCTCTGAGAGCACATTGAAGAGTTCTCAAGGTAAGGGTCGCCCTGTCTAAAGCCTCGTTTGCGTAAAATGGCTCAGCAGGATCTTTGAATATTTTCACTAAAGACTTCGTGTCAGTCAGTGTCATCTTACAAAGACGTATGACTTTCATGGGAATATCAAACTCGATTATGGTTTTTGCCATATCGAATTATCGAAGTCGGCGAAAAGATGATATGTGTTGATCTGTTTTTCTTGGGTCTTTTGCAGGATATACCGTAGTGTGAATATTAGGTTTTATCAGATGAAAAGTAACATTGATAAAGTCCAATCAAGTCATATAGAATGCGCTTTAGTCTTTTATATGTCTTACTCCATCGAATTTTATAAGCGATAGGTAAAATATTTGTACGACGGTAGTTGGTTCACACAAACTTTGATGGCCTTTTTTGGAAACAGGACACAATACATTTCGATTCCTAGTATTCCTTGAGTCATATTGTGTTCATCACCACCGGTTTTAAACAGAACTGCGGGCAGGTCATCAATGCGAGCGACTTGTTGTTCCTAATCCGCGATCTTGTTTTAGTACTTATACGGAACTTACAATTTATGGAAGTGGCCTCCCCATAATAACAGCGCACTCTGCGTATCTGTCTCAGATTTCCATCGTTTTCCTTACAGGAAGGGAACGTCGTATCATAACGTTTACTTTAGGTAGAACATTAGAGTTTTACCTTTATCTCTGTCCTGCCTTTTTCATATACTGCCTCTCGTTTTTTCTCCTCAGGGTGCGCAATATCCTTTTTTTAACAACATTTTTTATCGATGGTAGCTATCGGATGCGCAATATGTTTCTACTGTGTGTCAGCATTGGTTCAGAAACATCAGAGTTGGACATTGTTAGCTGTATTGATTGAGAGAGTTTATTAAAATAGGTTGAGACCATCTCGGCGTGTGCAGCTTAGAGATGTCTATGTTTTCCTTTATGTTTTGTTACGTAAGTTTTCGGTCTGATTCATATTTTATTTGCAATTAATTGGATCAGACTTAATAATTTCATAACGTCAGAAATATACGAGTACATTTTGTTTATTTACAAGTATTCAGTCTGATTTTCCGTCTTATGATCAGGAGTTGCTTTGTGGATATTTTTGTTTTGGAAAGGCCCGAAGTCAGTATACAGCCCATACTATAATATATTATACACTCCACGAATTATGACACTTTTATATATTTTACGGAGTATTCTCCCAAAGACTCATAGAACTGATCCATACGTTTGTTTCATACCCCAACGTTCTGGCCTATTTAGCAAGAATTTGGTGCAGTTAGATTTTTGTTTGCCGAGAAACGGCTTTGCCATTACGAGTATACTCGTATCATTTGTATTGCCTACAGTAACCCCTGTTTGCAAGCAACACCATTTTTCTAAATTTCAGACTCAGCCGCCAGTCTGACTAAGGCTATGTATAATTATTTGCCACGTAGACTAGATTCTTTATTCTTCAAAACAGTAATTTGTTGTTCTTTAATATGAGGATTTCTTTTCTTGATTGTTTATTAATGCTCGAGTAATGCTCATTAGCGTAAGCAGGTAGTATATGGCTTTCATTGAAGATAGCTTACTGCAGTTTTCCTTGTAATCACCTTAAGTAAGTTTATTGATGAGGTCAGCTTGTCCAAACCCTCGTTTACCGTAAAATAGTTTTCCTCGCAATCACTTACTATCATGTTTTTCGCTAATGATTCCATTATAGCCGGTGTAGCCGTGCAGACTGTGTTCTGCGACTGTAGAACTAAGAGTATCTTTGCTCTCTAGATTTTGCCGGAATAATTTTTACGTTGAGAGAACGTATATTTCCTCTAGGCATGCATGAAATATATCTTTGTCCTCATCGTCCTTGTCTTCCTTTTAGTAATATACAGATAAAGAGCCTTACAAATCCCCAAACTCTGGCCCCAAAAATTATGGTCTCTATGAAATAAATGTAGAACCGATCTTTAGTGTGAAATGTTGGCCCAATATGAGAAATGAACTGTAATCCTAATTGCTTAAAGTGTGATATAAAAATTTGTTCCACATTTGATTTAATTTTCTTATGTAAAGGAATGTTAGTCTGTACTGTGAATTATAGTTAGTCACAATTTCAAAAAATATTAAGTGAGTACACACAAGCAATTTTAATAATTAAAAAGCATTGTTTTCTTCAACTCAAAACTTCCTGTTATCGACTGTTTCTACATAGACGCTTAAGTTTTCATTTTCAATTTATAAGGAAAATAAATATTACTGATAAAATTTCACTGCATTTTTATTATAAATTTTCATCTGAGGGGCTAAATCGACAAAATGGCACTAATTACTTCAAGAAAATTGAAACAGGAAAATGTCTAACAAAAAATCGCGGACTAAGCACTACATAGAAAGATAATTTCACAAACTACCATAAATACAAATTAATAATTATTAATAATAATTAATAGTATTTACTAAAGGAAACTACACAAATTCTTAATCAAAAAAGTGCGCGAAGTATGTGTTGAATTTTTTTTGGAAGTCTAAAATATGCAGGCTAAATTTGTAGCAAAAAGGTCGAGCATTCTTTTGGTAAAAATTTTCGCCTGCGGCGGTAGGTCGAGAAAGATTTTTCCAAATTCAATAAAAATACATATTTAAACAATATTTTCGGAAGGAAAAACTTTAAATTTTTATCATTTACATTTACATATTATATCGATCCATATTAAAAACATGTATAAACGAAGCTTTTGACCGGCCGTGACGCAATGGTTAGTACAAGCGGCCATCATTCGCGTTATCGCAGGTTCAACCCCGTATACAGACACCTATCATTATTTGAGTGGAGGTCATCTCGACGCGTCTGACGACAACTCCGAGTAGTCGAGTAATCGACAAGTCTTGCAACTGCTTCTCAAATTGTGACGTTCTGAATCGTCATTAAATCGTAGATCAATTGAATGCTAGAAGCTTTCCCATGTTTCATTCACAGGACGCCAGGGATTTTTTTTGTTTTTTTTTTTTTATAAATGAAGTTTATCATGCGTTTACAAATATATCTTTAATATATTCGCTATAAAAAATCAAAAACAAAAAAAAAAACAAAAAAAAAAAAAACAAAATATAAAAAAAAATAAATTGCTATACTGTACAGGCTATTTTCGGGACCGTATTTCCTGGGGCTACAGTTCGCAGAGTTCAAATCGACTTTCAAATTCAACAACAGCCAGCTGTAGTAGACAACATTTTTATGCGCTTTGCCCATTTTATAACATTTGCTGGACGGCGGCGATGTCAGCCTTTATTAAAGCCATTCACTAATTGGTTAGACGTATAGGGTGGCGCACGAATAGTGCTACGTACAAAATGTCAATGTTAATAGGGACCATTATTTAAAGATATTGAAGGATTTTTTTACTTATAACTGCGCCGAATACGTATACGTTTCAACAGCATTTGGTTCCGGCAAGATGAAGCAACTGCATATATAACCAGACTGGTTATGGCGAAGCTTCAACGAAAATTCCCAAACAAATTATTATTCAGAAACGCCACTTTCCGCTGGGTCACCTGACCTAACTGCAGCAAACTTTTTTTATGGAGTTGTTCCAAGCAAGGGATGCACAAAACAAAGCCAAGAAATTTGGCTGAATTGAAGCAATATATTAAAATAATAATTGAGACGGCCCTTCAGGCCGCAATGAATAATTTTCTGATGAGGTGTCGCATATGCGCGAGCGAGGACGGATGTCATTTACGGTCTAATATCTTTAAAACCAATTGGTTATAAAAAATACAATTGAATTTTGTATACGAAACAAAAAAAATAAATAAATTATAAAAATAAATAAATAAATTAAATACATTGATTAACAAAAAGTTATTTGAATTTCTTATTGTAGCACAATTGGTGTGCCACACTGTATATACTTTGTAAATAGATGCAATATTCTGAGTGCATATTCTTAAACAATGGTCGTTGCAAAATTTTCCTTTTCTTTCATTTCCTTTCATTTTGTTCTGAGTGTTAAGACAAATCAACAGCGGTTATATCGCTCACATCAGCCTTTGCCCGCTAAATGAATTACAGAACAACTTTGGAATTATATTTAAGAATATTTCTTATTTATTTGTTGTAACATTTTTCCCAATTTACGCAGCGTTCTGAAAATCATTGTATTGGAGGCTCATTTTATAAAGGGTGTCCCAACAAGAACGCAAGATTTAAATGACTGATGCAGCAATTGAATTGTTTCCCTGGCTGTATGACATGTGGCGCCGTCTTGTTGAAACCGCATGCCCTCCATATTCATTTCTTCAATTCTAGACACGAAAAACTTGTTATCATTTCACGATACCGAACACCATTGACTGTTTGCGCTTTACATGCCTCATTTTCATAAAAAAATGGTCCAATGATTCCTCCAGCCCAAAATCCACACCACACAGTGACACGTTGAGGATGCATTTGCTTCTCGTGAATCACTCGAGGATTTTCCTCATCACAAATGCGACTATTCTGCCTATTGACGAAGCCATCAAGATGAAAATGGGCCTCGTCACTAAAGATGATTTTATAGGCAAAATCAGCATTTTCATGTTATCTCTCCAATACCCAATTAAGGAGCTCCCTTAGCTGTCCATGGTCAGCTGGCTTCAGTTCCTGAGTCAATCGAACTTTGTATGCATGAAGAAGCAAATCTTTCGTCAAAATTCGCTGCGTAGTGGATTTGGAGTGGCACCAATTTGCTGAGCTCGGTGTCGAATTGAGGTGGATGGAGTTTGAGCGACATCATCACGTACAGCTGCGATATTTTCGGTCGATCGACCTGGTCGAAGGCGCGTTGTTGTTTTTACATCACTAATAGATACAGTTTTGGCAAATTTATCCATTAATCTCTTTACAGTTGACTCTTTT